>APFE030552727.1:4843-39123 GCA_000404065.3 Pinus taeda
AGAACAAGGAGAGATAAATCATTGTTGCTTGAAGCTTATGAGTAGGACCGGTCATAAATGGTACTTTTATCTCTTGACCATTTCTGCTTATATTCTTAAAGAAATATACAGTTTTTAGTTGTTTATATGTTATTACATGAATGTTTGTGTTACCATTTGGAACTTTTGTATGGTGGAGCCATTTATTTATGTTTAATGTGTGAATAACTTATTATGCGATATGATGTTCACAACTGTTTTGCCTAAATTTTTATGCAAAGTGGTTCATCTTAATTGATTTCCATTCTTATAATTGCTGAATGATCTTTATTACCAGTTATTATTTGAAATCTCTTTAGATCGCATAATAGAAGAATTACATCCCGGGTTAGCATAGATTAGATGTGTTGTTTTCATTAGATTACAATAGCATAGAGTTAGATTAAAGTAGTTTAGATAGGAACTTTTAGATCATCAACATCCAATTCTGCACACACACACACACTTAGATTGGGAAACTGGTCCCATTATCCCCAGTTGGACCCGCTATACCAAACGGATAAGGAGCTGCCAACCAAGGTCTGGACCGGGTGGGTATCCCCCTTGTTGTCGACCCGATGAAGGTGGACATAAGTATGGTAATGGAATGATGATGGACGGGTGCTATTTTATTGACATAGCAGGTCATTTTTTTCCCTAGGGTCACTTCTTGTAGGATTTTTGGGTCACTGTGATTCCTACAAGATCATCCTATAGGTTTTCAGGGTATCCTGTAGGTTTACAGGGGATCCTATAGAAAACATAGTCCCCTTGTAAACTGAAGTAAAGGAGTGGAAAAAAATGAAAGAAATGGTAGAGTGATGAATGGCAATGAGTGGAAAAATAAAAATGTGAGTGAAATAGGTCTCTTTGTGATCCTCCTTTTCTCTCAGATTGTCCTTCTTGCTGACCTACAAAATAGAAATTTTTATGATTTTTCTCTTCTTTTCCTTTTTTTTTTTGAAAACAACTAGGCTGCCTCTGAAAGGTTTTCATCCTAGCTATTTGCCCTAGGCACCTCAAGAGAGATTCTCACCGAAGATATTTTTATTCTCATTTTTTTTTCTTTTTTTTTTTTATTGACACCATTGGGCCTCCCCAAGAGGCTTTCAACCCGATAGTGGGACTCAGGTGCCTCATGGAGGGTTTATTTTTTCTCGGTGATTTGATGAGTTAGGAGTTGAAACTTGCTCCACTACCATCATTGTTTTTTTGATACCGTCAATGAACTCTTTTTTTGACAACGGTATCTTGTAAATTTTCAATCAGTGCCCATTAACAAGTAAAGGAATGGCCTCTTCATATATGGTTCTGATCTGTACTGAACCATTATCATGGCATCTTTCTACAGCATAATGTCCTAGCCATCTTGTCCTTAACTTGCCCTTGAATTCCTTATACCTAGAATCATATAAAATGCCCAATCACCTTCTTGAAATTTCTTTTCCTTGATGTTCTTATCATGCTAGATCTTCCTCTAAAATTGAATTAAATCTATATGTAGGAGGGCCTACATTATGAAATGATCTAAACCATTCAACTGGAGCAATCTCTCTTTTTGTGCACTGCTGAGATCTAGATCTAGTTGGGTTCCATCCTTAATGTGTTATACTCAAATTTAATGTACAACAGGGCCTTTTTCCCATAGACCAACTCATAGGGTGTGAATTCAGTGGGGGTCCTCCAGGTGGTATTATAGGCCCAGGTGGCCTCAACTAGTCTATTTGCCCAATCCTTCCTGTTGCTACTTACCACTTTGGTTAATATGCCCTCCAATGCTCTATTGGTCACCTCCACTTGTCCATTAGCTTGTGGATGATAGGGAGTGGAGGTTCTATGCTTGATCCAGTGCTGGCTGAGTAAGTATTCAATCATGTTGGAGGTAAATTGGCTACCTTTTTCTATGACTAGCTCTTTGGGGTACCCAAATTTGTAGAATACATTCTCCCTTAGGAACTCAACTACCTTCTCCTTTGTTATTGCTTTAATTTCCTTGGTTTCAACCCACTTAGTCAGATAGTCAATGCACACAATGATATATTTTTTTTGTTTGGAAAGAGGATCAATAGGTCCAATGAAGTCCATGCCCCACTTCTCAAATGCTCGAAAGTCACTGGAGGCTGCAGAGGCATTTCATCTCTTGGAGTAGGCCTTCCCATCCTTTGGCACCAATCACACTAACTAGTATATATTTTTACAACTTGATGAAGAGTAGGCCAATAATAGCCTGTTTGTAACACTTTGAATGATGTCCTCTTTGCTGCAAAGTGACCTCCACAAGGCCCATCATGACAGGTCAGAAGGATGTCATATACTTCCTCCTGCCTGACGCACCTTATCAAGATTTGATCTGGGCCAAGTTTGAAGATATTTCCCCCAATCCAAGTGAAGGTGGTATTCTTCCTTACCATCTTGCTTTTCTCTTTGGAGGACAAGTTAGGTGGGAATTGTGTAGATACCAAATAGCTTGCTATATCAGCAAACCATGGAGAGAGAACTGAAATAACAAATAAGTGCTCATTTGGTAACTTGGTCATCAACCATTCCTTCTTCACCTGCAGGCAAATCTAATCTGGACAAAAAGTCTGCAACAACATTTTCCTTACCAAGCTTATCAACAATAGGTAGATCAAACTATTGTAATAAAAGTAACCATCTTATAATATGAGGATTCACATCTAGTTTATTCATTAAATATTTGATTGCAGCATGGTCAGTATGTAAAAATGTTTGATAGTTTGTAATATAATTCCTAAATTTGTTTAATGAATGCACAATAGCCAAGAGTTCCTTTTTGGTCATTGTGTAGTTCAGTTTAGCCTTTGACAGATTCTTACTGATAAAGTAGATCGTATAAGGCAATTTTTCATCTATCTGACGTAGGTCTTCTCCTATGGCTTTGTGTGAGGCATCAACATGAATATGAAAAGGAAGGGCCCAATTTGGGTCTCAGAGAATCAATGCAATAGTTAACTTGTTTCTTACGGTGTCTAAGGCCTCTTGACAACTTTTTGACCATATAAACTCAAAGTCATTGGCCAATAAACCAAATAAAGGAAAGGCCAACTTGCTGAAGTCCTTTATGAACCTTTGGTAGTATCCAGCTAATCGTAGGAAGCTTTTGACATCTCTTTTCTTTTGAGGAGGTGGTACCCTTTGGATGATAGCTATTTTGTTTGGGTCCACCTGCAATCCTTGCTGAGATATTGAATGAACTACCACGGTCCCTGCAATCATCAAGAATTCACATTTTTTGGCACTGAGAGACAAGTTCATTCAATGAATTTGTGCAGTAATTTGCCTAGGTTGGACAGAGCCTCTTGAAAATCATAGCCATAAGGTATAAAATCATCCATATAAATTTCTACCACATCATGGACTAACTCAGAAAAAATACTCAGGACTGCTCTCTGGAAAGTGGCAGGAGCATTGCATAGGCCAAAAGGAAGGACCCTATAGGAAAAACTACCCCAAGGACAAATGAAGGTGGTTTTATCCTGGTCTTTTAGGCTGATATGGATTTGGTTGTACCTGCTGAATCCATCTAGGAAAGATAAAAAAAATTTCCCTACCAAGCCATCTAGCACGTGGTCAATGAAATGTAGAGAAAAATGGTCCTTCTTTGTGGCTTTGTTCAACTTCCTGTAACCGACACAAATCCTCCACTTACCATTTTTATTTGGAACTAACACCAAAGGAGAGACCCACTCACTATTGGAGATAGGGTAAATGAATACTGCATCTAACATTTTTTGCAATTCTTCTTTGACTATATCTTTAAGAGTTGGATTCATCCTCCTTTGGGGTTGCCAGACTGGCTTGCAACCTTCTGTGATGTATATGTGGTGAGTACACACTGAGGGGTGCACTCCCTTCATTTCTTTGTAACTCCAAGCGAAGGTATGTAGATGTTCCTTTAGCATGTTGCATAACTTCTCTTCTTGGAGATCAGAAAGAGATGGACTGATTTTCAAGGTTCTCTCAGGGCTGAATTCTATGCTTTTGACACAGCGAGGGTTGGAATTGGCAAAGCATAGTTCAATTGGATGATTGTTTTGGGTTTCCTTTACTACATCTTCTAAGGACAATGTACTGGGAGTTGGACTTTGGAGTAGGTGTTCAATCAAATCATCTTCATCCTGTTGTCCTCCTCCCATGGTTGTTTCTAAAGTATAAAGTTGGGTGGAATAAACTTCATCTTCTTCCTCCTCCTCCAGCCATAAAGGTAAATCATGCTCTAGAGATGGCTGAGAAGGAGGGTATAGGACTAACTTCTTGGACATATTCCCATTCTTGATGGTTATATTCCTAGCTCTACAGCTGATGTAAGCATCGACAGTGGCCAACCAGGGTCTCCCAGGATGTGAGGGTAACCAGTAAGATTAGCCTTAGGCTGGAGAACTAGGAAATCTACAGGGTACTCCCATGAGTCAATGGAGACCATCACATCCTCCACAATCCCCTCACGGGTCACTGTGGAGAGGTATGCAAGTTGCAGAATTGTTGTGGTCTTCCTCAATGAACCTTGGAGGTTGAGCTTGAGCATAGTGTCCTTGGTCATCACATTAATGGCAGCCCCAAGATCAATCTAAGTGTGTGGGACAGTGGTGCGATTGATGTGCACATCTACTACAGGGCTTCTAGGGTCCAAATACTTTGGAAAAATTACCTACCCCAGTATTAAGTCGGACAACTGTCCAATGACATTAATGGTAGGGGCATCTCTTCTTTGCCTCCCTGGATGCTTGAAGAACTTCTCCTTAATCAACTTATTGTAAATAGGCACATCTTTTATTGCTTGGAGAAGTGGAATCTTTACACATAAATTTTTCAATTCTCCCAGAAGTTCAGTCTCTTCTAAGGTAGGATGGAATGGTTGGGTTAATCTTTTAGGAAAGGGTGGATTTACTTTAAGAATGTTTTCCTCTCTTTCTTCCTCAAACTCCCTAGGTGGAGGGGAAGTTTGGTTATCTAGGAGAACTCTCCCAAATCTCAGGTTAATCTCCTGGATTTCCACAACATAAGCGGGATATGGTGTCTCTCCACTGTATACTTGTTGAGCCTGTCCATTATTTAGGTTCGGATTTGGCTGGGTAAGAATTTGAGGTTGCTTAGGTGGAGCAGAGTGTAATAGATGTGATTGGGTAGGTGGTGGAGGCAATAAAGCTGGAACATTGTTGTATTGGGGCCTCCACCCCTGGGGTGGTGCATTCATTGAGGTTCTGGCAGAGCATATGGTTGAAATGATTGGTTGGCTGGTTGGGAGTGATACTAAGATGCAAACGACCAAGGAGGAGGTGTAGACCAGGAAGGATGAGTGAGGGGTCCCAAAGAAGGTATGGATGTGGTCTGGTTAGGGTTGTAATATGCATGGGATGATCCTTGCATGCCTTGTTGGTATGGTCTAGGCCCATGAGGTCTCCTTTGGTTTATGTAGTAGAGCTGCTCAGTGACCCCTTCAGCTCCTTGATATACAGCTTTGAGTCCAGGCAAAGAAGGGAACTTGTCTGTGGAGTGGTGTTCTTCATAGACTAAGCAAATTTCAATAGAATTCAATGGACATTCATTCCTATGGTGCCTCATGGTGCATCTAGGACAGAAAATGGCCAAGGCTCTCTCTACTTCCTCTTGATTTCTCTTAAAGTGTATAGTGTCCATTTATAAGGCAAGGGTTTGCAACATCTCACTCTTGAAATCTTCCAACATGTTTCCAATTTCACCCTTGATGGATGAGTTGGAAGAGGATGTACTGACCATAGGTTGACTACCCCTATCCTTTTTCCTAGCTGCCCTAGAATGGTTTCTAAAGACAATATTGATATCCTAATATTGCAATTGGTAGATATCGCCTCCTGCTAACAAGGGTAGGGTATCCAGGAGATCTTCCCTTAATCCCCTAAACAGGACCAACTTTAGTGACTCAGGGTCAAGTGTGCACCTGGCCCTTTTGTAACTAAGCTGAAATCTTTCTTCGTAATCCTCTAGGGATTCATCATTGCCTATGGTCATCCTAAAAATTTCCTATTTAGTATCCTTTGACCTACAATAGTCTCTATACTTGTTGTTAAAGGCTTGCTGCATCCGAGCCCATGTTGTGATGCTATCCCCAAGTAAACCCATGAACCAATGCAATGTTGCATCCCTAAGGGTAGATGGAAATAGTTTTAACTTTTGCTCATCATCTGTATAGTCATAGGTTCGACATATAACATAAAAATCAAATAGGAAAGTGTCAAGATCTTCTCTGGTCAAGCCATGGAAACAATGTAGGGCAAAGGGGCTTATATTTTTCATCTTAGTGTCCTGATTGGTTTCCCGAATGGGGAAGGCACCCTCAACTATCTCTTTATTCCCTCTGTCATTTTTGTTTTCACCCATTAGTTCAGTAGGAATGGGTTCTTATTCTTGTTCTTCCCTCGTAGGTCCTTCAAATATGTCAGGTTTCTCACCTAAGGGCTCCTTGATTTCATAGCCACTGAAGAAGAGGGAAGGTTAGCTATTTGATGTAGTGGGGGTATTTGGAAAAAATTTCCCTAAGTTATTCCTATTCCTACACGGCATGAAAGGAAATGTTTTTGGTTTGGTTTTGTGTTTTTTTTTCAAACTTGGAAAGTAATTTGCAGAATTGAAATTTCTGATTAAATGAAAACTACTGACTGAATGAAAAATCTACTTACTAAATTGAAATATTTCTTGAAAAATTGAAAGGAAAACAAAAAATGTAGAATGAAAAAGGAAGCAAGTAAATTACTTTTGCAGAAATAAACTATTGGCAGAATATTAGAGACAAGAAATAGAAGAAAGAAGCAGTAATCACATATTACTCAGAAACCTCCCCGGAAATAGCACCAAAAAGTGATGAGCTCTAGTATTGTAGCAATGATGCTGCAACTCCTGGGTTACTAGCTTTACTTTATCAACACGGGGTTCGTAAAAACTTGGAGGTGATAGTACTGTATACACAAGTAAAGGTGATGGTTTTGCCTTTTCTTACTGTTCAGCTAGTGAGAGACCATTGGGTTTTTCAAGACAGACTTCTATGGAGTTAGAAGAATCTTGGTTTCTTGATGGAAGAAAGGGAAGTCTGCTCTAAGGGAGAGCTACTTTGCTGCCATAATGAAAAAGACCGAAATTTAATACTAAATCACACTATTTCCTAATTAATTGCCAAGAAATTATCCTTTGCAATAATGCTAAATTAACATGAACCAAATGCTACTATCTAAGCATGGAAGTAAACAACATCAAACATCACTAATGTGCAAGTAAAGGGACTGAAATAAATCTGTTTTTGTCTTTTTGTCTTTTCATGCAAAATCAAGTATGCAAACTAATTTCTTTTGGTGATGTGGCAGGTGAATTAAGGATGTTGGAGGATGGATGGAAGGGTTAGGAGATGGTTGGATGGTGTGGGAGACCCTTGGGTGACCTTTGTTGGCTTCCTAGCAGTTTTCCCTCAATTCAACCTTAAAACGGGCCATTACAGGAAAACCTACAGGATGTACTAGAAATCTACAGGATATAGCCAAGAGCAAAATAGGAGGTGTTGGAGGTGATGGAAGGCTTAGGGAAGGTGGTTTATGGGTGGAATGGAATGAGAAAAAGTATAGGATCACTCAGAAGTCAACAACAAGGATAGAAGATGGTTGTATTCACTCAGTGTGCTTGGAAGAATTTCTATATAAAATAATGAAAACTAGTGAAGGCAATGGTGAAAACAAGGAATGACTATGGTGGATGGAGTGGAAGGTGGTTGCTGGCTATGAAGTCTTTGTCTTCTCCTGAAGCACCTTCTCTACATAAAACATGTATAATTTCCAAAACGTTATGTAAACAAGAAGCATTCTCATAAACTAGAAAAGCAGAATTAATGAACTAACTGCCTACATTATGCATGAGGAAAGTTGTTGAAATGAATGAAAGCATGGATGATATCTACTGCAAGAATGAACATAGAAGAGATGGCAATGGAAATTCTACTTTGCAAAACTGATCAAATGCTAACTTAAATACAATAAACTCTAAAGCTCATACAAGAAATAAAATCTGTGTTTTTGGGGTTGCATAAGGGTCCCTTCCTCAAATCATGATCCCAAAGGGAGGAAATGAGGCCAAGACACCTACTGACATCCTTGTAGTTCTCCTTTTATCCCTACTCACTTGCTACTGAAGTAAGGCACAAATTGAAGCAAACTAATAAACAACCAATCCAATCTACACTACTTGCAATGAAAATACACCTAAAGGAAAATTAACAATGAAGCTATGAGACTAATATAAACATATAGATACAAGAAAGAGGAGCCTTGGCTGCTAGGGTTGGGCCCTAACCCAAGAGCTTCAACCCTCTAAGTTAACTCAGTGCTAGCACAAAACAAAACTCATTCTTATTACCAAAATAGAAAATTACATCAATAAAACTTCCCTAAGTCTGGAGCTTGAAAATAACTTAGATTTTTACAACAAAAATTCAAATCCTAATGAGGCTCTAGGCCTCTCTACTTATACAACTGAAGTCTCCAACGACTTCCTTAAAATTAGGGAGGCTTGACTCCCAAACTCGAGATAAACTAGCTCTTTGTCTCTCACTTGCTCAGTTGCCTTCTAATCCTCATGGCTTGGCTGCTTGCACTCCAAGTTGGTGTAATAAATGGAGGAATATTCAAATTGGGGAGAAGTAAATGAGGAGGATGTACCTCCTACAATCCCTCTCCCTTTTCCCATTCAATTTTTAACCTTAGTCTTTGCCAAAATTCCTTGATTTCTCCTTCAATCCTACATTTAATGCATATTAGTCCACTAGGAATAATATCTAACTCTAACTCATCTCATAAACAAAATATAATAAAAAACATGTAATAAGTTGTGAGAAAAAATGGTTTCACTAAGTTAGGAGGTGAATTAAGGCCCATATAATTATCCAATGATGAGTCTCATCAAATACTCACACTGCCAAACCTGCGACAGCCATTCAAAATTGAGACAGACGCCTCAAACTATGCTATTGGTGTAGTCCTAATCCAACATGGGCATATAGTGGCCTATTATAGTGAGACACTTTCCAATAAAATTTGGAATTACCCCACCTATGATAAAGAGATGTATTCCATCATGCAGGCCTACCGACAGTGGAAGCACTTCAATATGGGGAAGGAGATGGTCATTCGCACCCGACCTCTTCAGTTGATACAGACACGGGGGAAGTTGCAGAACAATCACCATAAAAAATGGTCTACACATCTACAAAAATTCCACTTGAAAATTAAACAAAAAATGGTAGCAATAATCATGTTGCATACTGCCTCAGTCGACCCCCAATTGCAGAACTAACGGTTCTCAAATCTTGTGGTCATGAGACCCCTAGATGGCCGCAACTATACAAAAATGATTTAGAGTTCACCTCCACATACTAGATGCTAGTTGATGGAAAGAAAGTTCCTAATTTCCACCTCTAGGATGCATTATTATGCTACCTGGGTGAAATTTGTGTTCCTTCAAGTGAGTGTGCCAAGCTGATTTGGGAGGCGCACTACAGTCCAGTAGCAAGACACTTTGTTGTGGAGAAAAATGTGGCTATATTATAAAAGTCCTTTTATTGACCTAAACTCTGACTGGATGTTGGGAAACATATCAGATCCTACATTGTCTGTGCCATCGCCAAGCCAACCATTAAGAAGCAAGGCCTGTACACTCCTTTGCCTACTCCTAGCCAACTGTGAGAATCCATCTCCATGGACTATATGTCGGGCCTCCCTTCTACCAAGCATGGTAACGATTGTGTGTTTGTGGTCATGGACAAATTTTCTAAGATGGCTATATTGGTGGCCTGAAATAAGAGTATCACATCAGAGGACACTGCCAAACTCTTCTTTGAATGAGTATGGATACATTTTGGGATCCCACAGACCATTATATTATATTGGGATAGCCGGTTCTTGAGCACATTCTAGTCAAGCCTCTAGACGCGATTGGACAACAAGCTCACAAAATCGAATTCCTTCCATCCTCAGACTAATGACTAGATGGAGGTCGTCAATAGAATGATAGTGCACATACTCCGCATGTACAACTCCAAGCATCCTCGAACCTAGGATGAGAGTCTTCCATATGTGTAACATAATTATAATAGAGCTCTCCATAGCTCGACTAGTCACAGGCCCTTTCAAGTTGGTCTCGGATTTCAACCATTTTGTTTGATTGATGTTGTCATTCCTCATGCAACTATGTAGACTGAATTCATACATGTATTGTCTGAGGCTGCTAAAGCAACTAGATTCATTGAATGCATCCAACACATCTACTAGTAGGTCCACGAAATTCTGTAGAAATCAAATGCCAAGTACAAACAATGACATGATCAACAAAAGGCGCCACACAAGTTTCAGGTGGGCGACAAAGTATGGTTTCATTTCCAAAAGGAATGCCTTATCGAAGCTTATCAGAAACTCATACAACTCCGATATGGTCCTTACACCATTACCAAGGATGTCGGAGACAATGCATTTGAACTCAACATTCCCCCATTATTGGCCTTCACCCAGTGTTCTATGTGGACCACCTTCGACCATACTTCCCACCATTGTTGGACACATTAGGCATTGCATAACAACTCATATCTTCAGAGTCAAATCCAGACTACATGGAACAAGACACAATTAATTGTATCATGGATACATAGATCAAGAACAATTGACAACAAAGGATCCAGCTATATCGAGTTGTCAAAGCAGGCCAACTCCTTCACCAAGGCAAGTGGCTCACTAGGGACCAAGTTTAGCAGAAGTTTCCTCATCTCATGGAGGAACTCAACGCAATGGGGAAAATTGCTTCCTAAGGGAGGAGGAATGATCCAGGTGGATATTGGTGGCCACCCATCTATTCCACTTGGACCCCCACCATCGTTTCTTTTAGTTTTTCAATTTCCTTAACTATAGCACAGTTTACTATTTCTGGCATTTTTCGGGTCCTGAACTTCCGGAGACGTTTTGAGGCCCTAAATGATGCTTTTTTGGAAAATCACCAATTGAAAATATGTGTTTTCAACCTAATATTTGTTGTTAATTTTTTTTCCTTGAATAGATATTTTTAACGAGGTACCGTTCACTCCAAATGGAGATCGTATGCCAAAGTTACGACCCTGGGAAGTTGATGTACCAATTTACACCAACGAGGCCCATAGTTTAGCTTTTCAACACCTAGGATTAGGTTTTTGGATGTTTGGGGTTTTCCAGTGTTTCTCAATAATAAATAGGCCCTTAAGCTTCATTGTAATACAATTCAGAGGCATGTAGCCACCACATCTCTTCTTAGAGATAAGCTACCATCGCTTGAGCTAGTCTTATTCGCATTCTATTTGTAAGCATATTTCAGTATCTGATATTAATGAAATGAAGTGTTATTTCTGTTGCATATCTATATTTATGGTTATATTTGTAATTTGTTGCATTCCTGTTTAAGTTTGGATCAAATACAGACTATCATCTGATGATAGATGGTTTAGTGAGATTTAGAGATAGGATATATGTACCGAATCACAGTGAGCTCAAGAAGCTTATCTCAAGAGAGTTTCATACCAAGCCATACTCGGGTCATCCAAGATAACAAAAGACTTTGATGATGGTAAAGAATTTCTACTATTGTCCAAATTTGAAAAAGGAAGTGGTAGAGTTCGTGGCTAGATGTTTAGATTGTTAGCAGTTAAAGGTGAAATGGAAGGTCATTTCCATGGATTTCATTACAGTTCTTTCAAGGATATTGAGGTAGCATGGTTCTATTATGGTCGTGGTCAAAAGGTTGAGCAAGACAACTCACTTCATTCAAGTAAAGACTACATATTCAGCTAGTGAGGTAAAACAAGTGTTCACCAGAGATATAGTGAGATTTCATGGTGTTCCAAAGAAGATTGTGTCAGACAAGGATGTGAAGCTCACTTCCATCTTTTGGAAGGAGCTATTTGTAGGTTTGGGTATAGAGTTGGCCTTCAGTACAAATTATCATCCATAGACATATGGACAGATAGAGAGGGTAAACAAGATTTTGGAGGATATGTTGAGGATGTACATGATGCACTACCATAAGAAATGCAAGGAGTATCTTCCATTGGTTGAGTTCGCATACAACAACGATTATTAGGAGTCATTGAGGATGAGTCCTTTCAAGGCATTGTATTGGAAAAGTTGTAAAACACCCATTAGATGGTGTGATCCAATGAACAATGTACGTATTGGACCAGACATGTTGGTAGACATGGAGAAGGAAATGCAGGTTATAAAGAAGAATCTAAAGGCAACATAGGATAGGAAAAAGAGTTATGCAAATCAAAATAGGGTGTTCAAGGACTTTCAGGTTGGGGAGCATGTGTATTTGCACATCAAGCCCAAGAGAAGGTCTTTGAGGATTGGTTCATGTACCAAGCTGGCACCACGATGTTGCGGGCCGTTTGGGATCCTTGAGAGGATTGGACCGGGGGCGTATCGACTTGCATTGCCTCAAACAATGAAATTCCATGTTGTTTTCCATATTTCATTGCTTAGGAATTATATAAAGGATGTTTATCATGTTATCGATTGGTCTGTATTGCAGGTGGAGCAAGAAGGAGAGTTATAGTTAGAGCCTTAGTGCATATTGCAACATAAACATCTCATGCTCAGGAACAAATACATAGAGCAAGTTTCAAGTGTAGTGGAGGCACTTTGGGCCTAAAGAAGCCACATGGGAGATGGTGGATCAGATGTGGGCCTTGTATCCTTCATTGTTTTCTGGTTGAGGCAAAGAATTTTTGGTTTGATGTTCATATATGTTTTGTTAATGTTTTGGTATATGTATGTATATGTATATGGATGTAAATACCACCATGAGAAAAGTTATAAAGCTCCAATAAGTGGTATGGGTGTCATGTTATTATGGTTGTTATATTTTCATGTTGTCATGATTTTTTTCTTTTGAGCAGGTCTTTCATTGTAAATATTTCCATGAGTTATGTTTTCTTTTCAATGGCTTTGCTGAGGTATTGGTGTGGTTTAAAACCAAGGATGATGTTCCCCAAGGGGGAGGGTTCTGTAACAGCCTTGGTGAAATATTCATGTAATAAAATTTAATAAAGGAAATTAAGACCATGGTTAAGGGACACTTATTCCAAGATGAATGTTGGGAAAGATATCCTAGTGGGCAAGACTGGATGTGTGTTTTGGCTAAGGAAAAATGGCAAAGGCTAAGCCTAAGGTATTAAAAGGAAAAAAGGAATTTTTGTCACATTTATTTATGAAAATAAAGGAAATTAGGAGAAAAGTAAGGTGAAAGGTCATAGGTTCCATGTGAGGATGATATTGAAGGAAAATAATGGAAAATGAAGAAATTAGAAGCCTCGTTCATAAAAAGGCTTCTGAGGATCAGATGGTAACATTTTTTTAGTTCAAGTTTGGAGCTCTCTCATTATTCTCTCTCTCTCACTCACTCTTGGTCACTTAGAGTTTTCTTGGAGCACTCTAGCTTTGGATCAAGGAAGGAAAAGCAAGAAAAGAGAAAGGAAGGAAAGTAAGGATCAAGGAAGAAGAGCAGGATCAAGCAAATTCAATAGGAATAGTTGCAGGTAACCTTTTTCTTGTGTGATTTCCTAGCTGGTTTGGACATGCATGTATTTGCATGTTGGTGTATGGTTCTCTTGTTGTCAGTGGTATTGTTTTGTTGGGTTATGGTAGTTCTTTTCAACCTAGCCTTGACTTTTTCAAGATGCCATGGTGTTGGGATGTTTACTTTGGTTTTTAAGCTTTAGTTTTCTGGATGGATTTTAGAATCCAGGGTGGTGGTGGTCTCAAGGTTCATTCCCAAAGGCCTAGGAATCCCTTGATTGGTTTTGGCAGTATACAAGGTAAATCCGGAGGGAGAAGTCTTAGTTTAGGTCTTATTGATACATGATTGGATTGCGATAAAGCCTGAGAGACAAGGAGATAGAAAATTCCTTAAGGATAGTGATGGATTCTGCATGGAATTCCAAGTTTTGTTTTGTTGTGTTCAGAGCACCAGTTTTGGTGTGATCACGGTTTGATGAGGCTGGAGGTGGTTTAACCTCTGGATTCCCTTAGTTGTTCTTGGACTGGTTGTTCTATAAGATACCACATTCATTCTTGAAATATATGGGGGTGACTGGCTAAAATATAGATTTGGTTCAGCCATGTCTATGGTCGAGTGGTACGTGGAAGTCCCGAACGTGGTCGAATTTTCCTATGATTAATAAAAGTTAATTTCTCTTACTTTTGCACTAGTTTATATGTGGTTTTAGTGGTTTTCATATCTCTGATATTTATATGGCTTTATGTTGTTTATAAGCATGGTTAAATGACTGGTTCATGTCATGGTTATTTCATGTATTTACTTGTAATTGTTAAATGGATGGATGCAAGACCTAATTGATGTTATAATAGCTCACTGGAGAAGAAGGTGATCCTTCTCGTTATGTTTCATATGTTATTTCAGTCATTTATGATTTGTGTTATATCCTAGACCTGTAGGTAGCATTAATGCCAAGTGTTTGACAGAATGTCAGTCCCGGTTAGCGATGCTCAGGCCTAGTCCTGAGGTTGATTTTTTATTTTTATTTTATATTGTCATCTTGTCTTTGGGATTCTGAAGGTTATAACAATTTATCGATAGAGGCATGATTCTAGGCCAGAAAAGTGGCTCAAATATCAGGGATGCTAGCACAGATCTATTGGAAAAAGTCCATGGACGCTAGCACACAGGCATGTGAGAGAAACCTTGGCTTATGGTCACTGTCTTGCCTATAATATGAGAGAGACCAGGGCTTAAAATGCTTAAATCATGAGTGGGACTCAGGGAAAAGATGTCTGAGTGGCTAACATGTCTCTTAAGGGTGTTGTTGTTGATGTGGATGGGTTTGTTTGATATGTTCTATCAGTTCCATTTCCTTAAGGTCACCAAAGAATTTTAATCCCTTATAGTAGTCTCTCTTGTCACATGTTTACCCCGATTGGTCAGTTGCTTGGGTGGACCTAGGAAGAGGGGGTGTTACAGAAAAATGGGCATTATATATGCAGTTGGTTTAGGAAGACACACCCAACTCTAGAATATTCTCTGCTATTGACTATAAGACTAGAAAACTACAAATGGTAGTCTTGCAACCTAAGGTAGACAAACCAAGTTGAGAACTTAAGCTTGATCACTACAAGACTACTTAGTTTATAGTGGAATTTGACAGTCTTCCTCCTTATAACAAAATCAATTGGCATTGAGACATGAGTGATGCGGTGTCCATATATTTAATGTAGGCTTTTATTAATATAAACAAAATTAGATTTCAACTCTAGAGAACCAGAAAGTGCTTACAGATAAAAAAGGTATGTAAAAAAGATAAAATGACCACCATAATTGATTTACAATAGAATATAATTAATGGTTGGAGCATGTCAACAAGATCAAGCATCTATTACTAGTATACTTAGGGAAAGATAATGAAATAGCTAGGCTCAAGAGAAAATTGAATATTCCTACTACTAAGAACAATAAAAGAAAAGAGATAATATAAATTGAAAACAATGGAGCTCAAATAAAAATCCAATTTAAGGCCCTTACTAAAGCCAAGGATAAATAGGAAAAAACAATTAAAAGATAGGAAGACAAAGTAGACTCAACGCTCACAAAATGGCTATAGAAGAGAAAGGCAGTTCTTGAAGTAGAGGTTATGTTACCACATAGTCTAGAAGGGCCCTAAGGAAAGTAAAACCTAAGGGGAAACTTCTAGACTAAGTGATAACAATGGGATAATGACCCATTGTTATCTCAGTAAAAGTCCCCTAACATTTATGGAATTTCAATGATAGGAGGCGTTTCGATAGGAAGGGAATAGCTTATAATGGATAAAGCAATGATTTAGGTATGTTGTGATTCCACAAAGTTCATTCAAGGAGAGACACAACAGTGGCTCAATGCTTCGAGGAACCTAAAAGCTTTCCATGAAAGGCCTAGGAGGAGATCAAGACCTAAGGTTTTAGGTATGATGATGATAATGGGTGTTCCTAATGTCAAGGCTCGAAGTTATAGGGTATGACCTATTAGAGAAACTCTATGTGATGTTTTAACACTTACAAAAGTCTCTTCTCTCACTTTGAGATACCTAGGAAAGACTTGCGCTAGACCTAGGGATTTGTGACTAAATGTGGGAAGAAATACTTCCATGGTAATCACTAGGTAAGGGCAAGGGAATAGAAATGGTTTCTTATGATTTATTCCAATGAATACTATTCTCATACAACCCTCAAAGAAGTCCCCAAGGTGAGAGAGAAAGACCTAGGTTTTCCCTCTTGGAGTAGCACCTAGGGAAAGAGATTTTATGGATGAAACTTGGGCATATGCCCACCAATATTGGAGCATATGTAGCCTAATACTTTAGCTTGATGTTTGGACCCTCAGTTTCCTGAAAAGTCACCTTCCTAAAATTTCACTGCAAGCCCTAGATTTCTTCCCTACCTTTAGGGGATCGAAATTTATGAAGAAAAAATTTGGACAAAGATGAGTTTGATCACCATAATCCTTGGACATGTTCCTATTCCTTTGGTATATGGTGTCCTAGATGTGTTAGATTGGCCAAATGTGTCCTAAAGGAGGTAAAAAATTGATGCCTTAGCTACCAACCTTCAATAATTACCTACTAATAGAATATGGAGTTTCATGAAGAAAAATAACACTTCATCACTAAGAACATTCATTACATGTTATATCATGAGTAACATATGCAAGAACCAACCAAATAGATTTAAAAACAAATCTTTAACAAAATTAGGGCACAATAGTATTTACATTAGTTGCAATAATTACATACATTAGACATTTTCAAGAGAAAGATTTCGTCAACAAAAGGAAATACAAGATAATAATGAAATATATCCATCCATATTCAAGAAGTAGCTGCAAGACAAGATAAAAAATCATCCCCAAATATAAGAGTGCATCCAAGATACTCCAATAACTTAAAAATAAAAATTGTGAGTTCTTTTATAAGAGAAGAATCCAAGTGATGATGATGATTTCTCACAGATGAGACTCACTTCTATTTATATGAGTCTCATTAAATCAAATTAGCTTAATGAGCCCCCAAAATTATAAAATAATGTGCTAACAACAAGTCGTGGTCACAAACCGACCAAGTAGTTATCACAAGCTATGAATTAACCATCCATATGCAAGCCAAGTTGATGACATCATGATGGTGTAGGGCAGTTGGAGGGCCACACTGAGTCCTATAAGTTCCATGAAGAGAGAGAGGGCCCCAATAAAGAAGAATTATGTGATGGCCCCTAACTTTCCATGAAATTCATCATGTGGGGCCCCAAAGTGGGTTTAGGGCATAAATGTTGGTTTCATGGGTCTTCAGATGAAAGAAAAACTTATATAATGCACCAAATGATGACTTTAATGATGGTGCATGCTCTCCCATGTCTCAATGGTGAGAAAAACCTCCTATGGGACTTGAATCAGTTACCCTCATCATGCTAATATGGTTGGGTCATGTTGGTTGAAGTGCATCATCTTGTGAATAATGTTGGGAAATGAACACACTATTGAATGTATTGAGGGTGCTCATGGCATGAACTGATTCTCAAACACATGATGGAGTCCCATGGCTCTCAACTCATCCCCTACAAATGTCAATATGATCTTTTAGTTGGCTTGGGCCCAAGTTATGTTTCCTAACCCATGATGAAACCACCTACCAATCACATGTAATATCCAATGTGCTTCCTCACCATCAAGTACAATAATTCAATTGTGCATATAAGTGAACAAAGCTTGTTACTCAATGGCACAAATGAGACTTCATAGTGACATTTTTTTTAAAATTTGGGGCTTTAAATATTTAATAATATTACCTCACTAGGTACGAGTGGTTAATAAACAACCCTATTATGTGTTCCCAACCCCTAAGGGGAAAGACAAATCTAAGGTACATCCTTTAATTTATAGGGGTCATGTAAATAATGATGCGATGGATGGGGACATGAGGGTCTCAAAGAAAAATAGCATGGGTTCAAGGGTAGTAATGATGAGGGATGTCCACATATTTAGGTGTATAGATGTAGGAGGGAGAAATCATGGATACATGAGCTACCCCGACCTTTATTTTTCCACCCTTCTTCATTTTCCATTTGCATTTTCTTGATTTTTTTTTCTTTGTGTTACTACTCGGGGCTCCAGGGTATGAGAGCATGCTATTTGTGATATAAGCAGTTATCACCCCCTTAATGTGGGGAAATTCATTGCCTACCAGGGGTTGGGATGTGCATGGGTTCCTCAATGATGTGTGGGCACTCATGGGACCCTAAGAACCAAGGTGATTACCATAATGTAGGGGTAGAGCTCATGTTTGGCTTTTATCCATGTGCTAATTTAATGTCTTGATGTTCTTTTGCATTTTATAATATTCGTTCCTTTTGTTTCTTACTTGTGGACATAATATGATTTTAACCTTTTTTTTAGTTGCATCAATGTCTAGGGAAACATTTCTAGGGCCAACCAAAAAATGTTGACAAGGGCGAGCGGGTGTACTAGCACCTTGTGGACCTAATGGTCATGTGGACCCAAAGAGGGGAGATGATGAAATAGGGCTTGTAATGTGTGGAGGTGAGTGAAAAATTTTAAATGGGAAAATGAGACCGCACTACCAAAATTAGGGTTTCCTAAATATTACCCTTCCTGAAGATATAAGCTAATAGGGGAGATCCCAGGGGATTAGGATTGAAAATTAACCCCCCATTTGAGGCAATGGAACAAAACTACAGCCAAAACCCTTCCTTCTTCCAAATTACTTAATAATCCATGCCCATAGATCCCAAGGAAAAACAAGCATAAGCACCCAATTGTACAATGAAAAACATACCTTTTGGATTGGATGGTCCACGTTCAAAAATATGCTCTTAATAGTTGGGAGAGGGGACATACGACTGGCTCAGGGAATGGATATGAAATGGAATAATATCAGCAACACTGGTGTCTATTAGGGATTTTTGGTTGTTTGATGAAGAAAAATATGGCTGCGATTGGGACATGAACTCGCTATAGAGTGTACGAACCATGTACTCAAATGATATATCATGAGAATGCTAGCGATTGTATTAGACAGTGGATTTGTATCCTACACTTCACAGACAATGTTGGAAGCACATGTCCTAGGCATACCTTTATCACCCATGTTTTCATCAAACAATAAAACCCATAAAGAAAAGAAAAAATGTATTATAAATGCACCTATTCTATCATGAGAACATGATATGATGATATTATCTATGAAAAATCAATATGAAATGCAATGTACTCTACCATGCATGCTACATTATGCAAGTGCTAATTATAGTCATACAACCAAGAAATACTTCCAAGGTACTCACTAGTCAAGGAAAGGGAGGAGAAATGGTTTACAATGATTTATTCCAATGAATACTATGCTCATCCAACCCTCAAAGAAGTCCCCAAGGTGAGAGAGAAAGACTTATGTTTTCCCTCTTGGAGTAGCACCTAGGGCAATAGATTTAATGGATGAAATTTGGGCGGATTCCCACCAAACTTGGAGCATAGGTAGCATAGACCCTGACCTTGATGTTTGGACCCTCGAATTCTTAAAAAATCACCTCCCTAAAATTTTGCTACAAGCCCTAGATTTCCTCCCTATCTTTAGTGGACCAAAATTTAGGAGGATAAAATATGAAGAAAGAGTAGTTTGATCACCGAAATACTTGGACTAGTTCCTAGTTCTTTTGGCTATGGAGTCCTAGATGCATTAGATTGGCCAAATTTTTCCTCAAGGAGGTCAAAAGTTGATGCCCTAGCTATGAACCTTCAAAAATTACCTACTATTAGAATATGGATTTTCATGAAGAAAAATAAATTTCATCACTGTGAATGGTCATTGCATGTTATATCATGAGTAACATATGCAAGAACCAACCAAATAACTTTCAAAAAAATTCTTCAACAAAATCAGGGCACAATAGAATTTACATTAGTTGCAACAATTACATACATTAGACATTTTTAAGAGAGATATTTCATCAACAAAAGAACTTACAAGATAATCATGCAATATATCCATCCATATTCAAGAAGTTGCCCCAAGACAAGATACAAAATTATCTCCAAATATCATAGTGCATCCAAGATACTCCAATAGCTTCCAAAGAAAAAGTATGAGTTGTTTTACAATAAAAGAATCCTTGAGTTCTTTTACAATAGAAGAATCCAAGTGATGATGATGAGTTATTACAAATCATACTCATTTATATTTATATGAGCCTCTCTAAATCAAATTAGCCTAATGAGCCCCCAAAATTATAAAATAATGTGCTCAAAACAAGTCTTGGTCACAAGCCGACCAAGTATCTATCACAATTTATGAATTAGACATCTATATGCAAGTCGAGTTGATGACAAAATGATGATGTAGGAACGTGAGAGAGCCAAATGAGGGTTTTGATGATGGTGCATACCCTCCTATGTCTCAAGGGCTAGACAAACCTCCTCTAGACGTTGGATTAGCTACCTTGATCATGCTAAGTCGATTACGTCATGCTAGCCCAAGTGCATCATCTCGTGAATAACGTTGGACAATGAACAAACTGTTGAATTTGTTGAGGGTGATCATGTCATGAAATAATGCTCAAACACATGATGGAGTCCCATGGCTCTTAATGTATCCCCTATAAATGCCAATATGATCCTCTAGTGGGCGTAGGCCCCATTTAAGTTGCCCAACCCATGATGAAACCACCTACCAATTACTAATAAGATCTAATGTGCTTCCTCACCATTAGGTACAATAATTCATTAGTTCATATAAGTGAACCAAGCTTGTTAATCAAGGGAACAAACGAGACTTCATAATGACCTTCCCTTTCAAATTTGGGTCTCTAAGCATGTAATAATGTTACCTCCCTAGGAGGGAGTGGCTAATAAACAACCCTATTAGGTGTTCTCAGCCCCTAAGTTGAAATACAGGTCCAAGGTACATCCTTCAATTGAAAGGGGTCATGTAAATAATGATGAGATGGATGGAGACAAGGGGGTCTCAAAGACAAATTCCATGGGTTCAAGTGTGGAAATGATGAGGGATGCCCACATATTTAGGTGTATAGATGTAGGAAGGAGAAATCATGGATACATGAGTTACCTTAACCTTTGTTTTTCCACCCTTATTAATTTTCCTTTCTTCTTTTCCTGATTTTTCTCTTTTTATTACTACCTAGGGCTCTAAGAGATGAGAGCATGTTGTGTGTGACATAAACATTTATCACCTCCTTAAGGTGGGGTAGTTCATTTCCCACTAGGGGTTGGGACCTGCATGTGTGCCTTAATGTTGTGGGGGGCACTCATGGGGCCCTAGGAACCAAGGTTATTTCCATAATCTAAGGGTATATCTCATGTTTTGATTTTTCTCGTGTGTTAATATAATGACTTGTCCATCTTTTGTGTTTTATAATATTCTTTTCTTTTGTTTCTTGCTTTTGGCCATGATATGCTTTTAACTTTTTTTCTTAGTTACATCAACCTCCGGGGAAACATTTCTAGGCACGATCCAAAGATGTGGACAAGGGGAGGGGGTGTACTAGCACCTTGTGGACCTAATGGTCATGTGGACCCAAAGATGGAAAATGATGAAATAGGGCTTGTAATGTGTAGAGGGAGTGAAAAGTGTGAAATGGGAAAATGTGACTGCGCTACCAAAATCAGGGTTTCCCAAGTAGTGCCCTTCGTGAAGCTATAAGGTAATAGGGGAGATCCCATGTTATTAGGATTGAGGATTAAGCCCCAATTTAAGGTGAGTGAACAAAACTACTGTGAAAACCCTTCCTTCTTCCAAGTCACCCAATAATCCATGCCCAAAGTGCCCAAGGAAAAACAAGCATAAGAACTTGAATGCACAACAAAAAACATACCTTTAGGATTGAATGGCCAACCTTCAAACATACGCTCTCGATAGTTGGGAAAGGGGACATATGACTAGCTCAGGGAGCATAGATGAAATGGCACAATATCAACTATAATGATGACTATCAAGGGCTATTGGCTGTCGACTGAAGAAAAATCTAGGAGAAAAATTCTCCTATGGGGTCACCCACTTTTGGTGGGTAATAGGTTATAGAAGAAGGGTATAGTCAGGAGTAGTTAAGCGGGTTGAATGGGAAATTCTCTTAGCTCCAAGAGGGTTCTCAAGCTAAAGTCTCTGATATTTTTGACTTGCAGGAATTACTTGACAAAATGGATGAAATTATAAACCATAGTATTATGAAATGGTATAAAAGGATAAACAAATTGTATATCTGAAGTTGACATTTGAAGATGTGAATGGAAGCATTTGTTAGAAGATGGATGCCAAGAAGATACTCATAGGTGCCAATCATTGCATCTAGGATTAGATCAAGTCCACTATGAACTCGTTTAAAGATCATTTCAGAGTCTTGATTCATAAAGAGACATTACAAAATAATTCAAGTATTAAAATAAAATATGTCAGGGACCTGTCTGGCAACAAGGTGGAAGTAAACAAGATAGCTACCCTTCCAGTAATATGAAACCCTTGGATATCCATGGCATGACTGATTTCATTATGGAATTTGTGTCTATAAGGGACAAAAGTGGTCTGATCATGGTAGCACATGAAAAGTGCAAGGATATCAGAAGCTTCACACATCAAGTCAAAGTCTACTTCTCTAAAGACATTTAGTTGGGTTTGTCACGACCTTGGATGCATGGTGGATGGAGTTATCCTAAGAACATCTATCAAGATGTGATAGAAGAGAAAATAAATGATTAAGAATAATTCAATGATCCCACTCGTAGGATCAAAGTAAAAATGTTCTTCGAGAAGTTTTACCTGATATTTGCAGTTTTAAATGTTGTTACATAGGTGCGAGAGAAACTTCTATTTATGATGTATAATCTATATACAAAATTGTATATTAGTGTAAAAGTGCAAGAGTACCCCATCCCAAATGAAGTTAAGTGGAAAGTCATCTCTCAATGAAGACATAGGAGATCCTTGTTAACAATGATGTTAGAGAAAGCATCCTCATCACTACCTATCAAACCAAGGCCAATGTTGGGCAGTGGATCCCCTGCGTAACGGTTTTGGCGCTTAAAGCCCACAATTTTGGGTAATGGTATTGTAAAGGCTCTGCTAAGTGCATGAAGCATGAATTGTAATGAGTCATGTCAAAGGGTTGTCCACCCTCAAATAATGTAAGGTAATATAAAGTGAGTTGACTTGCCCATGGTCCACGGACCATGGGAATGTATAAATAGAGCGAGGCTCTAAGGGTAGAAAGTATTTTTTTGAGTATTGATCATAAGTGATATGGGTTTTTGAATGCGATATTTGCTCTGAGTCTGTAAGTCTATGTCTAGGGTAGTAGAGTAGATAAAGGCTCCGCAGCTGTGTGCGCAAACACCTGCAATTGTGTGCGTAGGGTAGGAAGTGGATTGTAACTAGAAAAAGCATTAATAAAGATAAGTCGGTTTTGGAACATCGCATATCTATTTCTATTTTTTTGTTTATGCATCTGTTTACAGTTTATGATTGCACACATGTCTGTTTATGTTGAATGGTAAATGAAAGTATTGGGCCCACTTAATTTAACTCAAGATCTATAATAATGATAAGCACAGTAAAGGGTAAAGAACATTCACGCTCTTCATTCAAGCCATGTGAAGGTAGCTGCACTGGATAGACAACTGTGCGGAAGTAGCGCAGTGCATAGAGTGGGATCGCGAGCCTTCCAAGACCCATCAAGACATCCCAAGGGTGTGGAAACTTGGTTCCAGCACTGATCCAAATGTTAGGTAAACTTGACTCGGGATAGAGTCAAAGTTGATCAGGTTAAACAGTGATGGTTTTGGGGCACATGGTATTGTGCACCCATAGTATTCTACCAGTGGTATTATATGTAATGGAGCTTATAAAAGGCTGGAAGGACTTCATTGTAATGCAAGACCTGGAGGTGAGCGGTGAAGGCTCACTTGGTCAGATTGGCCAGGGTTTTGGCCAAGGATAATGAAATTTCATTATGGTTGGGTTTTTCCCCGGATTTGGGGTTTTCCCGGATAAACATTTGTGTTTATGTGTTTATGGTTGTTGCTGGTTATTTTTATATTTATTCCTCTCAGTAATTATTTATGTTATGCAGTAACTTTCTTAACAACTGGTATCAAAGTCAGATATTGGCTTCAAATGGATTCTTTGATTCCAGAGGTTTATAGTGCCTGATGAGATCAATGCAGCAGATCTAGGTCTAGAAAATAATGGTGGAACAATCGTACGTGGAAGAACCTCGAGGAGAATGTGTGGAAGATAGTGTTGTAACTGCCAGGGATCGCAGTACATTTGTGATATTTACCAGTTTGGAAAATGCTGACGAATTGTTCAGGATTCATGCGGCTTCAAAAATTGTTCGTTTTCTGCTACATGAGGCCACCGGTGCTAGAATCTACGAGGTTCTTTTTGGGCTCGCAATTGAAGCGGTTTGATAGAAATTTTTGAGCAAATCAAATTGAGAGAGGATGAATTAGAACCGCAGCAACAATAAAATATAATATATATATATCTATCTATATATATAATATATATATATATATATAATTATATATACTATATATATATCTATATATATCTATATAATGAAGTCAAAATTATTGCATGTAAATGGGCATACTATTGTAAGACCTGGTAAGGCATGTGTACCCCTCGGTAATCACCGGTAAAGTCTGGGTTAGACCTAGGTGATAGGGGGATGTCGGGTTAACAATACCCCAGGTAAAAACTCTGAGGGGGGTAAGGGCTAGAGTGAGCGGGATTGTCTCACTTAGCAGTTTTGGCTGGAGTTAGTCAAGGAACCCCAAGTCAAGTTTAAGGGGGGAATTGTTAGGTAAACTTGACTAGGGATAGAGTCAAAGTTGACAAAGTTAAACAGTGATGGTTTTGGGGCACATGGTATTGTGCACCCATAGTATTCTTCCTGTGGTATTATATGTAATGGAACTTATAAAAGGATGGAAGGACTTCATTGTAATGCAAGACCTGGAGGTGAGCGGTGAAGGCTCACTTGGTCAGATTGGCCAGGGTTTTGGCCAAGGATAATGAAATTTCATTATGGTTGGGTTTCTCCCCAGATTTGGTGTTTTCCTGGATAAACATTTGTGTTTATGTGTTTATGGTTGTTGTTGGTTATTTTTATATTTATTCCTCTAAGTAATTATTTATGTTATGCAGTAACTTTCTTAACACCAAAATGGATCCATTTACTCTCTAAGTCTTCAAAATCTTCTTAAAATCATTCAAAAGATCAAAACCATTACATGGGATGAACCCTTAGAACCATCGGAAAACACTATCAGTAGCCGAAAATATGAAGAAAATATTAAAAACAGAGCTATCGACAGTGGAAATAGTGAATGCACAGGAGCCATCAGATCTGGCCGATCAATGGTCTAGATCTGATCGAAAAATCACAAAACAACGGTGATAGGCAGAGGAAATTGGAGCGCACCACGTAAAACTTGCGATAATGATTGGCACGATCAGTGAGGACCATCAATCAATCGCGCAGATCGACGGCCCAAGTTGAATCACGACATCGCATCAGTGAAGCACCAAGGGGAAGGCTTATGGAGACCGAAGACCGGGCGACTTGCAATTGTGATATCACAATATCGCATCGGACAAACACCAAAGGGTGAGGTTATATGCACACACATATATGCAGAATGATTGGACCCGATAACATTATAAACCACATTTGATATAATTTTATTTTCGGGCAACTGCCATTTCCTTTGTATTTGTGTATTTTGTTTATTAAATGAAATACAAAGGATGAAGTGTCGATGCGATAAGCTGGACTCGAAAGGGTTCCTTAAGGCTATTGCATGTTATTTCAAATCCATCATAAGCCATTTTTACGTTATTTTCACAGTTTTAACGTATTTTTAAAATACAAAGGAACAAGCCATTGCGATATGCGACAACGACTTGCAGGCGGACCTGATAGGAGAATAGATCGGATTTGAGGACATTTGAAGTCTAGATAAATAGTTTTTTTGGTAGATTTTCACAGTTTGGATGCATTTCTTTGTGTAAATAGAAAGCGGTCATTTCAGGGATTTCAAAGGCCTAATGCACTCATTCATTACAGAATAGGTGGACACCTCCCCTTAATGTGTTATGCAATGATTTTTTAATGCTAGAAGAGGGATTCGAGCAGAGAGAGGCTGAGAGACAGAAAGTCAAGAAGTGGAAATGAATAGGCATAGTAGATTGGCTTTAAAGCCACAGAAGGTAGAAACAAAGACATACAGTATTGGAGGCAGTGCTGAGAGAGAGCAAAGACAGAGACAGAAAGTGATAGAGAGAATCTGTGTACTCAGAGAGGCTTGAGAGATTCAAGCAAAACTCTTGCTGTTGTATCTGTTGTGTGTTGAGACTCAAGTTGAGCCCATACTTTTGTAAAAATCTATTCTAAAGACATAATAGAGAGGTCACCACTGAAGGTTGGACCAGGAGATGTAGCTTAGGAGTATTGGGTGAATTCCTTAGTAAACTTGTTGTGTTTATATGTTTTGTGTCTATTATGACATTTTACTGCATCATTGTCTATGTATTCGTAATCTTATCGATCCATTGCATAAAGTAACATAAGCATATCCATGCACATGAGTCTATAATACCTTAATAATTGTCTTAGATCTCATAATCAAATCAAGTGGTATCATAGCTTTAGGTTTGCTAAGGTTAGACAAGCTTATGCCGGATTGTTGAATGCTAACTAGGTCAAAGCTCAAATTAGGAGAAGGAGAACTGGTTGAGACTAACCCAGAAATTGGTAGAGTCTATCCTAGGAGGAAAATTATAGAAGAAATTCCCTTGGAATCAGACTCTCAGTTCATGGATAGTTTCATGACCATGAGAGCCATGGTAGAAGAGATGTATTGAGAATTTAAGAAAGGTCGAGGTGAAGATACTTCAACCTCCAAACAAGACAAAGGAACTGGGGAACCTCTTCTACATTGCCATTCTGAAGGCAAAGGGAAAGCAAAAGAGCCTCCTCTATCCACACCTCCTGATATCCCTGAAAAATAAAAAGAAGAAAATATCTCTGATTAAGTTAGATGTAAAATTTGATTTGCGAATATATGATGGAGAATTAAATGCAGAAAATCTAGATAACTGGATTAGACAGATTGATGTGTATTGCAAGGTGCAGAACATTGATTCAGACATGAGTAAAATTTAGCTGGCCAGCCTTCGCCTTGGAGGAACTCCCTTAGTCTAGTGGGAAGACAGGACAAAAGCTGATTTGAAGAAGCAGGATAAAATTATTTCTGCCTAGAGTGAATTTGTTTCTGCCATTAAAAAACAGTTCTATCCACTAGCTTATATGTAGCAAGCCATGATGAGTTGTCAAACTCTTCGCCAATTAAAAGGGCAAAGTGTACAAATCTATACCCAAGAATTTAGAAAAAGAGAATTAATTCTAGGCATTTCTTTAGACTCACCTGAAACTTTGCTGAAGTATATCGGTGGTTTGCATAGTTATTTGAGGTACACCATTCTCATGTTTAACCCTACTAGCATAGATGAGGTATCTGTCCAGGCTACACATCTAGAGGCTAGAGGCAAGAATGTGAACCCAGAGACTGGGGTATCATCAAAATCCACTACAAGCAAGAACAAGGAAAAGAGGAAGCAAGAACGGAAAGAGAGGAAGGAAAATTCTGTACAAAATGCCAAACCTTCATACACCCACTGCAAGAAGGATGGACATGATGATGAACATTGCTGGTCTTTGCATCCGGAGCTAAAACCCAAGAAGTTCACTGGCAAGAAGAAGAAGGTTGTTGCTGCTGTTTAGAAATATTCGGTGTCAAACTCAGGTGATGAAACAAACATCACAGTCACAGGTATAAAACGTAAAAATTCTGAAGCATCTACTAGTAATTATGCACAAAGTATTAATAGTGAAGAAAATGACAGGGAAAGACATGAGCTTTTTCATATTAGAGTTATTTCCAAGCATCAAAAGATTGATACTTTATTTGATAGTGGCTCACAAGTAAACTTAATTTCTGAAGCAATTGTGAAGAAGCTGGGATTACTAACCACACCTCACAAGAAGCCATATCCATTAGGTTGGGTATGTGATAAAGCAAAGCTACAAGTGACTAGACAATGTAAACTTAGGTTTCCCTTTGGGTCAGCTTTTGTAGATGAGGTTGAGTTAGATATCGTTCCCTTGGATATATGTGGAATTGTTTTAGGAAGTCCTTACTTGTATGATATAAAAGTTATTTTCTATAGAGCTGAAAATAAGTATCAACTTGTTAAAGATGGAATAGAATCTATTGTAAGAACTCATAAACTCAAGAATAACTATACTCTCATAAACTCAGGGCAGATGAAAAGAATTGTAAATTCATGCAAGAAATTTTTACTGATGGTTGTAAAGGAAAAGAAACCTAATAAAACCAATGTATTTGAGGGTTGTGATACTAAATAGAAAGCTGATTTGGAGAAATTTGTTTCAGAATATGATATCTTATTTCAAGAACCTAAAGCTCTGCCACCCAAAAGGGAAATTGTACATGATATTCATTTGCAGCAAGATGCTCCATTGCCTAACATCAGAATGTATAGGTTATCCACTTTAGAGAATGTAGAGATCAAGAAGCAAGTGCAAGAGCTGCTTGAAAAAGGGTTCATAAGGCCAAGCACATCACCATGCAGATCTCCAATCATATTGGTGAGGAAGAAAGATGGTTCGTGGAGGATGTGCATTGATTACAGAGCGCTGAATAAAATAATGATCAAGAATTTTTATCCCCTTCCTCGCATTGATGATCTATTGGATCAGCTGAAAGAAGTTGTTTACTTTTCCAAGTTGGACTTGCGTAGTGGTTACCATCAGGTCAGAGTAGTAGAGCAAGATGCATGGAAGACTGCTTTCAAAACAAAGCAAGGGTTGTATGAATGGCTAATTATGCCTTTTGGCTTAACTAATGCTCCTACCACTTTCATGAGAGTAATGAATGATGTACTCAGGCCTTTTATTGATGATTTTGTAATTGTATATTTAGATGATATTCTTGTTTTTCAGTAAACATGGGAAGAGCATTTGAAGCATGTAAAGTAGACTATAGATGTCTTGAAAAAATAAAATCTCTATGTTAAATTATCAAAGTGTGAATTTGGAAAAACATCTTTAAATTATTTGGGTCATATTGTAGGGGTGGTGAATTGAAGATAGATCCCTCTAAGGTTGAAGTCATTGTAAACTAGCCTAAACCCAAATCTACTATAGAAGTTAGAAGCTTCCTAGGAGCAACACAATATTGGAGAAAGTTTACTGCTAACTTTTCCTTAATTGTAGCTCCCTTCCATGCTTTAACATGATTGAACAAAGTATTTCAGTGGGGAGGAAAATAGCAAAAAGCCTTCGACACCTTGAAATAAAATATTAGTACAACACCAGTACTAGAATTGTCAAATATTCAAAGACCATTTGATATTTGAATAGATGCCAATGACTATGCCATGGGAGAAGTCTTGACGCAACATGGTAAACCCATATGTTATCATTCTGAGACATTTAATTCTACAATAGTTAATTATCCCACATATGATAAAGAATTGTATGCATTAGTGCATACTGTGAAAAAGTGGAAACATTACCTATTGGACAAAGAAATAGTTATACATACCGATCATCAGCCACTTCAGTATTTGCACTCACAAACTAAATTGCAGCAATCAAGACACTATGGGTGGATGGGCTTCCTACAACCGTTTCATCTAGTCATCAGATATAAAAAAGGCATACACAATTGGTGGGCCCTAGTATTGCAACAATAATGCTACAACTCCTGGGACTCCCTTATTTACTTTTATCAACCTGGTTGTTTGTAACAAACTTGGAAGCGATGGTGCTATATGCACAAGCACTAGCTCTTGCTGCGGCTCTCACTTGATCAGCTGGCACAAGTCCGCTAGGAGCTTAAGCCAACTTCTATGAGCTCTTAGAAGAAGCTTTTAACTGTGATGGATGAAAGCTAACTCAAAAGAGGCTAGTTTACTTGCAGAAAGAAACTAAAAGCTGAAAGGAAATGCAAACCCTAGCAAACCCTAGTTTTATCGAATAACCCTACTGGTGCAAGAAAAGAGATGAAAGTGGTGGAAATGGATGCCATTGAATTTTATAAAGGTAAATTGAATGTGAAAAAGCTACTTCTGCAATAAAATCTGGAAAAAACATCTTTTTGCATTTTTGAGTAATCTGTCAGAATCATTATGCATGTGCTTTAACAATTTTTTCTGTGCAGAGGGTGATTAGAGAAAGGGAATGCTTGTAGGATGTTGGGAAGGTAAAAAGAGGGCCTACAGGGTCCCTAGCACCCTTCCAAAGAGTTTCACAATGTTCGGATCTCAAGAAACTGCTTTCGTGAGCTTCTACAAGAAGTCTGCAGGGGTTCTACAGGATGTACTGTAGCTTCTACAGGATGTTTTGTAGCTTCTACAGGATGTTCCGAAAGGAGGATTTTGGAGGGTTGATGGAGGAAAAACGGTGGGAAAGTGGAAATGGAGGTTGGATAAGGATGTTAAGGGGTCGAGGACTTGGTGAGTGAGGCTAAGGAGCGATTGGATTCGTTCGAGGATGGAGGGAGCAATGATGCACAAGAATGTAGAAATTAGGGCAAAGTGGGAAAATGTGGCAAATGAAGGGCAAGAATCTGAGTTAGAGGATGAAGCAGGTTGCATTGATGGAGGAAGGGTAGGTAAGGAGGTATCATAGGTGCTCTGCCCGTTATTTTCCAAAATTGATCAAATAAAGACTAGGAAAACCAAAGATCTAGCTATTTTGACCTAATTTGACCTAGAAACCATAAGCATGACGAACATAAGTTTATTGGCAGCAAATTATGGAAAACAACTATGGAAACCAAGTAAGAATGGAAATAAGCATGTAATCACAACTAGTACCAACTTTTTCAACTATGAATCTAACACTAGAAATTGCATGAAGAAGCAAGAATAGTGTTTTTAAGGAAGCAAGGACACCTAGGTCTCAGCTCATGGTCCCAAGGAGGGAGAGGTGAGATCGAAGGTTGCTTGATGGCCTTTTTTGAAGATATTTTCTGTTACCAACCTGTTAAATCACTTGAAACATGAAAAGATATTTTAATCATCAAAAGCAACCTAAGTAACAACACAAGATTTTCATCTAAATAATAGATTTTATTCTAAGAATGCAACAAAGACACATAAAAGTACACAAAGGAGGTACTGGGCACTTGGGTTGGACCCAACCCCAATAACTCAGCCTCCTAAGCAAAATTAAAGCTGGTGCAAAGCTGGATTCATCTTTATTGATAAAAAAAATTAGTTACATCCCAAAAACTGTTTACAAGAAAAAGCTTGAAAATGTGCTGAAATGGAGAGCTAATCTACTTACTAAAATCTAACTAACATCTGACTAAAATCGAACTAACAAAATGACCAACCAAACTGACTAACTTAAATGAGGCCCTAAGCCTTCTGATTTATACAAATTGAGGACCCCAACAATTCTCCTAAACTTTAGGGACTCGGCTGCCAAAACTTGCAGTTAACAACAACTTTACTAGTAGTCTAGCCCTTGCTCGGCTGCCCTTGTGATAATCGATGTGGTGGCCCTTTAACTCCGAGCTACTGGTGGAGAATTCAAGGTAAGGGCTCATAAATGAAGGGGACACCTTCCTACAAATCCTCTCCCTTTTTCTTCCACAAATTTGGCTGCCAAGTGCTCATTAAAACCTTTGATTTTGTCTCAAAATTGACCAAAAATCTGCATAAAGCACACATTAGACTTGTTGGCATAATGACTAACCCAATTCACTCTATTAGCATAAATAATAAAAAACATGCAATAAACTAATGAGAATGGTGGATCAAGTCGAATTAGGAGGCTGAATGAGCCCATATAATTACTCATTTATGGGGCTCATCATCACCCCCCTACTGAAATTCTTGCTCATCCTCTAAGCAACTGGTCTATCTCCTCATCTTTGATCGCCCTGGTTACCTCCCTATCATCCCAAACTTCTGCTCATGTGTGCCATAAAATTCTGCCAAAATGAGGGCCTATCTTCATTATGACTTCTCTATAGCTGTAACTGTTATTTTAGTAGCTCATTCTCCTCCTGTAGTTTGGTCCTTTGACTACTTTCCATATGCCTTACCATGGCTAATTCCTTTCGTGATTCCTTGAGTTGTTCTTCCAGGTGACCTATGTCCGCCACACCCTTGGACTTGGAAATCCTCATCCAAGTGTGAGTCCTTACCCTTTCTTGCTCTAGTACAAAGAAGAGTGGTACCACAAATTTCTGAGGAATTATCTTCCCAGCTTCTAATAGGTTACAGTATGAGACCAAGCTAGGCTGAGGGCTTGGTTCCAATATTTGCTCTGTCTTTCCTTCTTCGTATGATTGTTTGGCCACCTTTTCCTCTAATTACTCGGTCTTTTTTAGCTTAGCCTGGGTTTCCTATAGAGAATTCTCAGCTTCCTGTAGAACTGTCTTTGAGTCCATCATCTTAATTCTCTCTCTCTAGGTGGAGGTTTTTGGGCTTCCTCGTTCGTAAGTGATGGATATCTTTGAAGGAGACTCTTCCTTTCATTTAGGTGTTGTGTCCTTAATGATAATTGCCTCCTTTGACTCTGGCTAGGGTCTGCTTACTTTGATCTGTGTGCTCCTCCTTGCTTTAAAGTACATGGAAGTTTGCCTCTTTCGCTTCCCTTTTTGTTTTAGAGGTGTGCTTAAGAAAACAAGCACAACTACTGCCTCCCCTACCAATATCTCAAGTTATTTGTCCTCTTGCTGTTCTTTTTCCTTGCTTCCTGTTGAAATCCCTGTGTCAACTATTTCTATGTGTGTTGCTGAGATCTCAAGGTGTGTCTTTTCCTTTTGTTTATGTGTGTCTGCTTTGGCTGTGATAGCTTTCATTTGGGCTTTTTAAGCCTTTTCTGCCCTGCTCTGCATCCTCTTTTCCCGTGGTGTTTGTGCTATTGTCTGCACCTCTGTTTTAGGCTCAACAACCTAGCCCATTTCTCCTTTTCCTCTCTGTTCTTGTTGTGCCTGAATGTCTTGCGTTTCTTCATCATTGCTTTTCTCACCTTTTTCAATGTGTTCTTCTTCCTCACTGATGGATGGGGTGATATTTTTGGCCAAAACTCTGATATTGTCATCCCGAGACATGTTTCGGAAGATTTCCCATGATATGGGGACAATGTAGGTGTGCAGGGCATCTTCTACTGATAATTTGATGAGCCCATGATGGGCCAACTAGTATGGAATCCCTTCATTCATTTTTGTCCCACATTCAACCAGTGACTGAAGAAGAAAATAGGGAATGCTCAGTTTCATTTCTGGAGGTATATCAATTCCATGTCTAAGTTCACACAGCAACCTGAAATGATAACCATAGATAATGTTGAATCTTCCTTCACAGGTAATGTACTTCATGATTTGGAAATTGACTTCCCCCTAGAGAGGAGGCAAGCTGGCTCTCCTCACTCCGTTTTTTTCCTCTATAGGATGTTCCTCAGGCATGAAGAATGCTTTCTTGGCAGCTTGTCCCAATGTCCTCTCTTCTTTTCTCCAAGATATCCCTAATAGCAGACTAGTAACTCGACTAATGAGCTCAAGGGTAAGATCTAGGGCCAAACCCCTAAAATTGACTATGGCCTGTTTCTTTGATTAAGATCTCAGGGACATTAAAAATTCTGTAGCAATCTCCTCGTCGTGACCCTGGATTTTGTCAAAGAACGACATCCAATTGGCTCATGTGAAAAGGTTCACCACCTCAGGATTCTCACGCAATTTGTTGGAGTCTGAGGGTTGTTGGGTTATGTTATATTCTTTCCACGACTAACCTACGTAGTGAACCGGGGGGTTAGAGGGGGGTTGGAGCCCCCCCTTCGTTGTGTCGATTATGCAGCGGGGGGGTCACAGGGGGGCGCGTAGCCCCCCTCTACGGGGTCCGGGGTAGTGCCTCGGGGAAATTTTTTTTGGACCCTATATTAGGTTGGGCGAACCTACCTATGGTTTTTTTGTGCATGGTTATGGACGCAATGGTTTTTGGTCCATGGTATTGGATGCTTCGGCATGTATAAATATGTATTTTAACATTGAAAGGAACATAATGAAAAATCAAGATGGTAGTCCCGGTTTTGGGATCC
>APFE030552731.1:1717-20706 GCA_000404065.3 Pinus taeda
ATAGTTTTCGGTCCATGGTATTGGATGCTTCGACATGTATAAATATGTATTGTAACATTGAAAGGAACATAATGAAAAATCAAGTTGGTAGTCCCGGTTTTGGGATCCAGTGGGAGAATCTTTGTGTATATGTGTTTTATGTGTTATGCTCTTGCATTGTTTATTTTTTTGTGTTTTAGAATTCGTATGCAAGTAATTTCTGTACGGGTTTAAAACCTACAGATAGGTATTAGGGAGTGTAGTGAGGTGGAACTTTGGGAAATGAGTGAGGGGGAGGGGTAAAAAAATTTGAAAACAGAGTCCTAGCCTAGGAAAGTGTAGTATGGACATGCGAAAATGTTAGAGGAGGAAAATGGAGTATGAGAGAGGTTTTTTTAGCATAAAATGTAGAGGTTTTACCGCAACAAATAAGCAAACTAATGAAGAAATGAAAAGTGCAGCGAAACCCTAGGAGAGGGTAATTCACTGACTTTTTATGAGAAAATTGATGAAAGGAAGGATGAAGGAGGAGTAAATGAAGTACACTTACTTTCCAAGGATGTGTTTAACCTGTTTTTTCTTAAGAACACCTGGGTAATGACTGTTTGGGCTCCCTTTCCAAAAGCACAACACTTTTGCTAGAAGCGCAACGAGGGAGGAAAATAGATGACTTGGAGGAAAATTTTTGATGCTTGGATGGCTAGAATGCACTCTAATGGTGGAGAGATGCTTCATGAGAGTGAAATAGACAAATGGTGTGCTTTTTTGGTCTTTTTATAGGCTGGAAGTCAATTTTTTCCCTTGGGTGATGATGTGAGATCACTTTGTGTGTTTTCAAAATGAATTGATAGGCTACTATACTGCAGCTTTAAACTTTAGTATGCATAGTTACATCCTCATAGAGAATAAAATGTACTTTAGAAATAATTTTAGAGCACTTTTCCTAATTACTACTCCCATAATCATGACCTAGGTGATGACATGACTCTTTTTATGACCTTTTTGATGAAGTGACCCAATAATGACACCTAATGGGTTTACAAATTGATGATTTGGAACTTTGAACTTTGCAGTATGAATGATCATGATATGATGACTTAGATGGTGATCAAGACACTTTACTGATGACTCATCACAATGAGTGATGGCATGAATAGGATGGCATTTTATGACCCTGAATATGGAGGGAGTAGTAATGACCTAGACACTGACCAAATATCAAATTTTATTTGAAAAATCAATTGAGAATATAACAATTTGACCTAATGACCCTATCTACCACATGGAAAAGTACATTTGATCATTGTTGACTCATATACACTAACAATATGTATAGAATAAAAATAAAATTATTATATTGACTATTTTCATGGGTTTCATGAGCAAGAGATTTTGTTTTTTAGTCAAGACTCCCATTGAGAGTCTTTAGGATTTATTTTTCATCTAGTCACAAAATGTTAGAGTCATTTTCATGTAATTAAGTCATGTTACACTTTGTAAAATGTCAATCTTGTCTATGTAAAGTATCCTCCAAGAACTTGTCACTCATCCTCTTCAAGTCGACCTATAACGATGGAAGAACATGATAGAAGAAGTCAACCTAACCTCCATCTATCATGTCAGCCTAAAGTAAATATGATAAGGTGTATATATAGCCACACTTGGCCTCCATTAGAGGCAAGTAACTCAACTTGATCTCAAAAAGCAGAAGTGCGAAGTAGAACGGAAACGAAAGTGGAACGAAAGAGACAAGAGAAGTTTGAAGAAGAAGTGAAGAACGACATGCAAAGATAAGTTTCTTCTGGGTAGTGTGAAGATAGGTTTCTTCTGGGCTAATGAAGGAGGACTCTTTTGGTCATAATGAAGAAGGTTTCTTCTAGATGAATGAAGAAGAGTTAATTTTGGGGAAACGAAGAAGAGATTCTTCTGGGGCAATGAAGAAGAAGTTTCTTTTGGGGGCAGTGAAGGAGGTTTCTTCTGGGACAACAAAGGAAAGCTTCTTCTGGATACTTGGTAATTGAGATAGAGATCTAGAGACCAATATTCTCTAGAGGAAGCGAGTGAAATCATAGAGACCGAGTTTATCTAGAAGAAGTCAAGAAGTAGCGGTGTGAAGGATAGAGACCGAGTTTCTCTAGAAGGAGCCTAAGAGAGCAGTTCCAAATCAAGAAAGGAAGTTGAAGGGAAGAGGCAGAGCATCGAGGATAGTGGAAAGGTTCTTAGGAGGATACTAGAGTCAATGGTCTATGTCATGGTCTTGGTACTCGTCAATTGAAGGTCTAGAAGAATAATTTTGATTAGGTTTTCCTCTCAAGAGGTGAGAGGTTTTGGTCCTGGGTGACAAGCCTACATACTCTGTCCCTTGTTTTTTATTGTGCATATTGGTAATTGTCTTGACGAAAAGAATGCAATAATAACATAACAAATAAAATACTATAAGATAATAAGTAAAATTATATTACAATAAATTGTCAAGTAAGAGAAATCTTTTAACTTTCCATGCCCTAGATTTATCAACATGGTATTCGAGCTTAGGTGTTGAAGTTACAAAGGGGCATTCAAAAGCAATTTGACACATGAGAATAGAGCTTTATATAATGATTAAAGTAGGTCTAAGAACACCAAGCCATCCAATCAAGAATACATCAAGCATCAATGAAGGATTATAGAAAATTCAAGGGTTACCTAGGGGAAGATATTCAAAACCCTAGATCGAAGAAATCTACACCAACAAGAGCTTTGAAATTATCTTCAAGAAGGAAGCAAGAAGAAAGAACGAAACCCTAGATCACTCGTACATCACCAAATAAGTATAATCTCTTCAAAGCTAAGGAAGGTTAGATCGAAAAACAATCTTCTCTCTATTGAATCAAGGATCTCATCATCTAAAGCAACATGTTCGTCATCAAGTTGAAGATTCTACCTTCACATGTAAGTACCTTTTATATATTCTAGTAAAAATGATTTCATGTTTGAAAGGATATCTGTAATTTGGTTGGGCCATCAAAATTCCTTTCATGAAAAAGGAGGATAAACATGGTCCTCAAAGAAAGTGAAGTCATTGAACACATCAATGAAAAATGTCTCCTCTAAATGCATAGAAAATAATTCTTATGAAGGGACCCCTCTTATAGCAATATTGGAGACATCAAAGAGATGTATATGATAAGCTCATAAAAAATTTCTCTAAATATGTGATAAAAAAGGTCACATTACTTAGATCTGATCTACACAAAATTGAAGGTATCAAATAATGGAGGGATATCTTCATAAGATCTCAATTGCGAGATCTGGGAGGAATGATAAGAAGATAATCATCAATGTTATAAATACAGTAACGAATGAACAAGGTAACAAATGTCCAGGGATGAGAAATTACCTCATTCAACAACTTGTGGTTTCTATGCAAGATAGAAGAAGACAAGTTAAGGGAAAAAGTGTTGAAGGTGAATAGACTCAAACATTTGTAGGAAAGGGAAGTTTGGAAAATTTGTTCCTCGTAAAATAAAGATGAGCGTAGTTGAGATTCAATGCTATGGATGGAAAAATTATGGACATTATAGGAAAGATTGTCCTATAGAGACAATATCAAAATAGGAAGAGAAGAAGTCAATATCACCGAAGAAGTGGAGGACGTCAAAGAGAAGAAGTCCAAGAAAGGAGGAAATAAGAGATCTCCAATATGGTTGAGATAGTCTCCCTCACAAAGGTCCTTGTGTAGATTCTAAATATTATGTTATGGGATATAGTTATAGTAAATAATAAGATGCATCATGGCATCATGGAAGCATTAAAAACAATATCTCATGACATCACCATTGGAAACATGAAGGATGTCTAAAACAAAATCATGGTAGTCAAATATGAAGGATAGAGCTCTTGGGAACCTCATTACAAACTTGAGGAAAGGAAGAAGTAATCCAAGACAAGGCTCATCATACATCAAGTCAAAAAGGAAACGTCTTCCGAATAGGGATATGCAAGATTCTCTGATGGAATCCTCATTAGAGGGGACAACAATCTAGAGAGGAAGCAAGTGTTTCATCAGGAACTCCAACTTGTGGAGTTCATGTGATGATGGTATGATGGCATAAGAGATGAAGCAAATCAAGGGGTTGGAGATATTTTCAATCAAGGAAGATGTTGAAAGAAGATGACCTAAATAAAAATCAGGTATGTATGCTTATATTTAATGTTGTATGGTTGCAGGTAACATGGATCACTACTTCTACCTTGAGAAGCATGAACAAGGGAAAATGATCTCTTCCTCTGAAAGGATGAAGGAAGGCATAAGTCACACTAGATGAAATCAACATAATATATCCTCATATGAAGTATGAGGTGGTTGACTACAATTAAGGAACTCTGATTGGAAGCTCCTGGGAATAAAGTGTGTGGAAAGAAAGGAAGGGATCATAAAATATGCAACAAGGGTAGAAGGAAATCAACATCCGAGACTAGGAAGAGTTGACTAGAATATCTCCCAGAAATATATGAAGACCCTTATAGTAGTCAGAAAAGGATGGAGACCCTTGACAATACATATCTTGGGAAATTTGTCAGCCTGCATATAGGATTTGATGCTTACAAGAAGATTTCATGAAGAAATACCATCACAAAGGTAATGTTTGATTTAAGTGTTCATTTTTTATTTTTGAACTAATATCTGGATGAGCTTATGTTCAACTACCAAAGGGAATATCTGTGGATGGCTTCCAAGAGGACCATATTGAAGGATGTAAGATCCTCCTGGAAAATATGGTATGAGAGCAGAATGACATGAAGAAAAGTATGTGGAAAACTGATGGATCACTTTCTGATGAGATAAGGACATGAATAACTTATGGATGAAAGTGATGGATGGTCTATGCCCTATGAAGGTGACCCAAAAGATGAAGACTCCATGAAAAAATAAATTGATGACATCGAAGAAAAGAGTAGTTCTTTAGGCAGATGGTTGTTCAACATGAGGAGCTGTTGTAGGCCCCTAGTTAAGAGGGAGCCTAAAAATAAGTTTCTTACTTGGAAATTCATAAGCTAAGATGGATCTTAGGTACATTCCCTTTTGGTATGAATAAGTACATTCCTTTATTGGAATATGTCCTCGCTATTTGAAAGGGAGAGATAGACATGCCATTTTGGTCGTCACTTGGGAAGACAGAATGGAGGATGGGGTAATCATTTGGTTTTGATGCTCTTTGGGAATGAGATAGTGCATCCAATGGAAGAGTAGTCATGGAGGAACAATATTATTTTAGGGATGGGGAGTCCAAGATAAGAATAGTCCTCATGGAATATACCCTGAGAGAACCCGAGTGGGGCAAGTACCAAGAGGGACAATGATGAGTGTGTCTATAAATCGTTGGTCTCAACAACATTGAGCTCAAACCTTGTGGAGATAAGGAGTTGTTAGTCAAGTCCTTTCTATGTAAAAATTATGGTTGATATGATGTTATACAAATGAGTTACCAATCTGAATTATTCTTATGAGAAATTCTTCAAATTGAGAAAGTCCAAGTACTATTACGAATACCTCCCTAGTTAAGAGGGCGTGTTGAAAAAGTGTAACTAGGTTTGGTCTTCATAATGACATGTAATTATGATTTTATGTAATGATATGTAAAGAAGAAAAATAAAATTATTATATTGACTTGCTTCATGGGTTTCATGAGCAAGAGATTTTTTTTTGAGTCAAGACTCCCATTGAGAGTCTTTAGGATTTATTTTTCATCTATTCATAAAATGTTAGAGTCACTGTCATGTAATGAAGTCATGTTACACTTTGTAAAAGGTCAATATTTTCTATGTAAAGTATCCTCCAAAAACTTGTCACTCATCCTCTTTAAATCGGCCTACAACAATGGAAGAACATGCTAGAAGAAGTCAGCCTAACCTCCAACTATCATGTTGGCCTAAATGACATATGATGAGGTGTATATATAGCCACACTCATCCTCCATTAGAGGCAAGTAACTTGAATTGATCTCGACAAGCAGAAGTGAAAAGTAGAAGGGAAACATAAGTGTGAATAAAGGGACAAGAGAAGTGAAAAGAAGAAGTGAAGAAGGGCAAGCAAAGATAAGTTTCTTCTGGGCAGTGTGAAAATAGGTTTCTTCTGGGCTAGTGAAGGAGGATTCTTATGGGCATAATGAAGAAGGTTTCTTCTAGATAAATGAAGAAGAGTTTCTTTTGGGACAACGAAGAAGAGATTCTTATGGGGAAACGAAGAAGAAGTTTCTTCTGGGGTAGAGAAGGAGGTTTCTTTTAGGACAACAAAGGAAGGATTCTTCTCAATACTTGGTAACCGAGATAGAGATATAGATACCAAGATTCTATAGAGGAATCTAGTGAAATCATAGAGACTGAGTTTCTTTAAAATAATTTGAGAAGTAGCAGTGTGAAGCATAGAGACCATGTTTCTATAGAAGGAGCCTATGAGAGTAGTTCTAGATCAAGAAAGGAAGTCGAAGGGAAGAGGCTGAGCATCAAGGATAGTGGCAAGTTTCTTGGGAGGATACTAGAGTCAAGGGCCTGTGTCATGGTCTTGGTACTCGTCAATTGAAGATCTAGAAGAAGAATTTTGATCGGGTTTTCCTCTCAAGAGGTGAGAGGTTTTGGCCTTGGATGACAATCCTACATATTGTGTCACTTGTCTTTTATTGTGCATATTGATAATTGTCTTGATCAAAAGAACACAATAATAAAATAATGAAGAAAAGACTATAATCTAAGAAGTAAAAGTATATCACAAGAAATTATCAAGCAAGAGAAATATTTTAACTTTCCGTGCCCTAGATTTCTCAATATAAGGTTGATTTACGAGATCAAGTGAAAGACTTGACTAGGAATTTACGAGATCTAATCAAAGATTCGAATTCAAAGGGGATTTGTTTTATTTTCTAACGAGCTTGACACAAGAAAATAATTATGCTCATGACACCGTGTTTCATTTTTTAAGGAGCTTGACATAAGAAAAGGAACTTTTCTCATGGGAGCCTTGTTTCATTTATTAACGAGCTTGACACAAGAAAAGGAACTCTGCTTCGAGAACCTTGTTTCATTTTAAAGGAGATTGACACAAGACAAAAACTCTACTCTGGGTACCTTGATCATGACCTCCAGGAGGCCATAGCTTCCAAGAGGTTCTCAACAGATGGAATAACAATGATCTGGAAGGTATCATGGGATCCAATGGAAATATCATACTCTAATGCCCCCTGTAAATGATTTACCATATCACTTACTAGATTTAGGTCAAAATAAGTTGAGCAAGCAGTGAAAGGCTCATCTTCATCATTAAGTATGGGAATGGGACAATTTTCCACATAATTAAAATCTGGAGGGGAAGATACCACTTGCATATAAGGACAATTTAGGGAAGTTGGTTGATTGGGAGTCAAATTAGGACTAATGAATGAAAGATGGTCAATGGTCAAGATTATCCCTTCATGCGGGAAACACATCACACGAAAGAGTGAAGAGACAAGAGCTCCCATGTCGTAAACATAGTCATGCCTAAGGATTAAGTTAAAATCCATAGGGCCTTGGACTACCATCGCATTAATATATACATTCTTTCCTCCCAAAGTAATAGGAAACTGAGGAAGGACCCTGAATAGTTGACTGGTTCCTTGTTTAAAAGCCAACAAATTCTGGGTAATGGGCACAAGTTGCGGAGAACCAAAATATTTCCAAGTAGTTGAGGAAAAAATACTAAAATATGCATTGCTTTATGACTGCACCAGGTACAGGCATATTATAAGCCTGTACTATGATCTCGAAGAGTACGTAAGGAGGAATATGATATCCTACCAGTCGACTCCAATCAAAGGAAGTGGCAATACTACTTGGAGGGGATTTCATGGGAATGGGAGAACTATCCATTTTTTAAATATGAATAGGAGGATTTCCCCCTTGCATTATGGGAATAGGAGGATTTTCCCCTAGTTCATTGGAATTTAAAGAAACGAGAAGAACTTGAGTGATATGGAGTTCACTCTCTATGGGAAAGGTACGATCTACTGAAGGTGGAATCGAGTCAACCATTTTCTCAACCGATGGTTGGTTAGGAATGGACTCATGGGATTGATGTTCAAAGAGAGTGGGATTGATTGGAGATATATTTCGATCAACCACTTCATAAACTAGTGGAGAATTAGAGGAAATATTTCAGTATCCAACTGGGACTCCTAGATGAGACGTTGTAAGGTTTTCCAACACTTTTGAGGCTTCCTCCATATAAATAAAAATGTGAATATGATGATTCCCTTGACATAAATTACTAGGGAACTTAACTTTACCCTTCTTTTGGTGGACCTTATGATCACTAGTCGATGGTTTGTGACCAACATGATCTTTGTAGGCTGATGTGAGCCTATAGACCATACTTGCAATACTTGTGGAATACCATGGAAATCTCTAAGAAGATGGTCACCCTTACATAACTTGAAAGAGAATTTAACTTTGTTGGGTTGATTGGAATATTTTTCCATACTAGTTGCATCGGTAGAAATGGTTGCTTGGTCGAACCCTGCTTATTTTGCTTCTTCTTCTTCTTAGTTTCCTAGTTACTAGAATCAAGACTTTCACTAGGTGAGGAGTAAGAAAGGGATGAAGAAACAAAAAATGAAGAAGGAAAATGATTATCTTGAGTTTGATGTTATTCAAGTGGAGGAGAAATCAGTTGAGGATTAGTTTGGACATTTGAAACTACAAGGGTCGAAAACAACCAAACTGGAAAAAAAATGGTAAATCCAGGAAGGGACAATGTTTCCATATAAGGAGCACTGATATTTCCAAAAAGAGGAAAAGGAATAGGATTCCCGTTAGAGGGGATCCCTTGATTGGTAGAATCAAGAATTTTCACCAATAGTCTCAACCTAAAATATACTAAGGAGTTGTTCCACAGTGAAGATGTCATTTCACAGTCAATTAATTGATTTTATAAACTAACAACAAAAATAAATCAAAAAGGGGTAGCTAGGAAAAAGGGTTTAGCAACTGTGAATTGCAATATACCACCTTGGAGAACCAAGGATTTAAGTACGGGCAGGAAATCTCCCTGAATGCTATGTTCAATGTATCAAACTGTAGAAGGTGGTCAACTCGGTTACATGTGGATGGATAGCAACCTAGTGGGGACTTCCAAAATATACCCATAGGTACATGGAAGTGTAGTCCGTAGTAGTGTTGTCTAATGTGTAAACGTATGATGAGAGCATTCCCATATAATTTTCATGTGTGAAGCACAATTTTTATAGACATATTTGGGCACTGCATCCCCAATCACATATGTCCATAAACCAAGGGCTTCTGAGTCCCTAAAAGTGTTGTTTCATGCCCTAAAGGAACAAGGTTAGCTGATTACATCATCTCCCAAAAAGTTCTCCACAAAAAATTGCTCAGAACTGGTTAAAATTGGACCATTAGACTACTCAGTGCAGAGGTGATGATTGCATTCACCTACTCAGTGAAAAAGTGCGATGCATACTGGAATTCCCTTCGAGGGTTTGATGGTGAGAGTAGACAAATGGAAGAGACAGTTTGCAAGGTGGATGATCATGGAATCTTCCACAAACTTCTCTATGACACTTGGCTCTCTAATTGCCTAGGATTAGTTAAAGATCATCAATCTCCAAGTGGAATCAAACTATCAGAGAGGGACACTAATCAAAATCCTAGAAGCTTGACTCACCCTCTTACAATCATCTATATGGACCCTCATCCCAGAGATCCAAAGGCTGAATTTTGTCTGTTTAAGGAAGGTTTTGGTTTCTGGTGGAATATCATAGTGTTGTGATCTAAGCTTTTCATGAGGTGAATAAGGGCTCATGCTAGGGAGGATACGCTGGTCAGATCAATGGGTTGTAATCCTCTCTTCTAATCTCTATATCAATAAAGCTATTCAAGTTTTCCTCCACATTCTTGTATTTTTGCTAATATATGCATGTATGTGGTCAATATATATCTGGTCCTATATTGTTTATGACTGTAGAACTCTGCACTTTGAAGGTACTATGTTGCTTTGACCTTACGGTTACTCTTTGAAGTGGAGTGGTCAAGCAAGGAGTGGCAAAGACCTATCACAGAGGAGGAGGAACAAGCAAGGAACCGAGCGAAAGATCAAGGTTGGTATTCTTTGCTCCTCTCCTATCTACTTCTCGTAAAGGAAAGCGAAAGTAACTTTAATCTGTTTGCTTCTAAGATAGATACCCGTCTTAGTGGGACTAGCAGCTTTGCATCGACACTAGATTTCCCAATAACAACAATCCAATATACCCAGAGGTGCGTGGAGAACAACCTAATACACTTACTTACATGGAATGGGATATCACCCCTAGAATGCAACACTGGCAAAAAGTGACAACTCCTACATTTAAAGACATCGGAACACATCTCTAGCCTAAACCTCTATGTGTTGTTAAGTTTCAAATGCTCCTTAGGTTAATTGAGATGAATTTTAGAGTTTACCTTGAATTATGTTTTTATTTCAAGGCTCAAAACTCGATGTCACCTGAATAAACCTATGATACAACTAATATGATAAAAATAATTATTTTCCTTTCCTTTTAAAAATGAAAGGCCTAACTAACTAGGGGAAGGAGAAATCAATAAAAAATGCAGCAGACAAGTGATGCAACAATCGATCTGCTCAACTTGACTATTCCAATAAAAATCAAAGCCCTATATGTAGTGTAAATAATTTATTTTATTTTATTTTATTTTAATGTTTCAAATGAAAAGAAACATATGAATGCAACTTGATTGTTGATGAAAAGAAACCACTCAGACTTTAACTGTAATGTAAAAGTTACTTTTCAAATTCAACAATCAATCTATGCATACAGACCTGAATTGACAAGAAGAAAGGAAGAATGAAACAAAATCTTATCAAAAAATGTGATTATACTCAAAGGTAATTAACACTCATACACAATTTTGAAAAAATGAAAGAAAAATCACTCAAAAATTGTTAAGAAACTGAAGAAATTTTTTGAATAATGACCAAAGGAAAATTATATCAATTTCCCACAAAATTAAATGTTATATTGGCTTCAAAAAGAAATGAACATAGTGAGAGACTCAAGGAAAAAAAAGATGGAATCAAGAAAATCAGAGAAGAAGGCATGAAAATGATTTTTTTTTGCATGAAAGAGGGGTCAGCATAGGTGCAGAGTGGCTATCGGTGCTATGCAATGCAAGTGCAGAGAATTCTAGGGTACACTTCAACACTCTGTCAATAGACTAAGGGGTGCGCTGATAAAGGAAAAACCATTTTTCAACATAAAAAATAAAATGCAGCTCAATGAAAGATGCTCCTAGGGTCAATTCAAATTGAGTGAGGCACTAGACGTATTTTCAAGAGGTGTAACAAGGGATGAAGTCAAGGAAACCACTAAGGGAATGAATCGATCCTAAATATGGTCGCCAATTTGTTATACAAAATATACAACTACGAACATAAGTATCTTCCCTAAACCTAGTGGCCTAGGGTAGAACAACATAAAGAAAAGACTATAAAGTTTTCCTTAGAGAAATTAGAGAATGGAAATATCTTTACTTGTGATCCATCGCAAAATTTTCTCTCCTCTTGGCTTGTAAGCTCCAACCATAGATCTGAACGCTATAATTAGAACCTACAAAATCAATCAACTGAGTCCGAAGGTCTACGAATTCTATGTATATTTATCTAATCACTCTTTCAATGGACCAACATAAAATTGAAATATATGAATGTAAACATAACCTAACACATATAGGAAAAAAATATACTCTCTGTATTAATATGAAAGGGAGAGAGTTTACAACCAAAAGTGGAAGTTGATCTTGTAGAGATCTCCCAAGTTCACTTGTCCTTCCTTGCCACAATGTACACCTCAAGGTCACCCTAATGCACGAGAACGATAACTCTCTTATGACCAAATCAACAACATAAGGGTATGATTAGTCTCCAAAAGCCAACCCATAGCTTGTGGATGACGATAAATATATAGGAGAGGATGGTAATTTAGGGATTCTTATCCATTTAGCAATATAGGCTTGAGATCCACTCTTGATGGGAGGATGAGCTCAAGGGATAAGAGGTGAAAACTCCAAGGTATGGAAGATAGGATTCAAAGTTCTTATCCAAGGTAAATAGTTTTAAAAACTCCTAGAGGCTTCTAGAACAAAAAGCTTCGAGATTCTTTTTATTTTTCCTAAATTTCTAGAATTAGTGCACCCATAGCAAGGAAAAACCTGCTTTGATCAAAGCAGGTGTAGAATTGAGCAACCTGTTGCTGAACATAGGTCCCTAAAGTGCCAGGGTGCATTGAGCCTTAAAAGCACTAGAATGAAGCAGTCAATGTTAGAAACTCAGGGATTTGAGAGATTCATGCATAGATATTTGTGTAGGGATGATGAAAAGGTGTTCATGGATGTTTATTGATCTAGTTTGTAGGCCTATTGACTAGATGTGACAAAATGACCTATAATAGAGAGCAAAGAGATAAAGGAATTAGGATTGTTTTTCCTTGTTTTAAATAATATTAATTAAGTTAATTGTGGTGATAAATACTTGGTAAATCATAACCAAACAAATAACACTTACTATTCATATGAATTTAGGCCAATTTCATTAACATTTGAGCACAAAAAAACTTATATCTCATCACACCAACTTCAAATAAGGTTGTGACATAGGGTGTTTCACACACACACAATCTAAAGTGGTTCAATATGACATAACTTTCCACCCTTACAAAGAAGATGCATAGGTAGAAGTGCATGTGGATAGCCAAAATCATATTAAATGGTAGGTAAGCATGATGTTGGCCATGGAATATTGAACATATGAGCTACATGGCCTTCAAATTTTTTATCTCTTAGTTTCTTCATATGACCATGTTATATAGTACATGCGTAAGCTTCTTCAATGTTCATACTTTAGGTGCATATATACAAAGTTTCAAAGGAAAATTTCTAGGGAGATGTTTGTCCGCAACTACTAGTTTATAGTCAAAACAATAATTCTCGAGAGGGTTAAGGATCCGTAAACTGTTATGGATAGTCCTAACAGATCTACTAAAATATATTCAAAAGTCTAAAATCTACACTATGAGGGTTTATTTCTCCTTATATTTCTAGATATGCAAATTATTTTTTATTGTTATGCATGAAAACTATATTATGTAGAAAATAGACAACAACAAAATAAATTTCACAAACCACAAATTAACACAAGATATAACCTGGGAAACCCTTTTGGGAGAAAACCCAGTTGGAAGGTGAGACCACTTTGCTCTCTTTCTTTGAATGGAAATGGATGCAAGTACAAAGAAGTGAGGTGAGTGGCTCGTGCGTTGCTACAATGCACAAATCCTCTTAATTTGCTCTCTCCCTATTCACTCTTTGCTACTCTACCCATCTATGTAACAAAATGCACTCAAATAGGAAACCCTTTTTCCTCCTAGTGGTCTCGTTATAATACAACCCGATAGCCTACTAGTGGTTAAAATTGACTCCTTCAACTCTTAGATAGAATTACAATATGGACTCCTCTAGAACATTCTTCAACAGGATCATGTGGCTAGCCTCTTTTCCATGAATAACGGGGGTTAACATGACATCCTCTCGAATTATGGTGGTCAAAATAGGAAGGTCAACTTTTGAGTAGCATAGTTTTTTTATACAAACTCTGATTAAGGTTATTCTTGTGCCATTGGAAAGGTATTTGTGTGTAGAATAATGCTAATAGGTGTTGCTCTTAATGCTTTCTCTACATAGACAAGTGTTGCATGCAACATAGTCTCTGTTAAATAAGTTTGAATACAAATTTATGCTAACTTTGATAAGAACTAATAATAGATGTGTTATAAAAAATAAAATAAAAATGTTGTGTAAATTTCTTGAATTAAATTTGTGTAAACATTTTGAAACTTACTATGTTTAGGGTGAATACTTAAAGCTTGCAATGAAGATAAAAGAGTGTGTTGAGATGCGTTGGGAGGAAAAACCATTATTGGTTCTAAATTCAAAGGTGATTAACCTAAAACAGAATAAATTATTAGTTTCGGTTAAAAGTTTACTAAATTAAGAAAGAGATTAAAAATAAGGACATGGATTAGGGAACATAATATGAAGTTTCTAAATTGGAGATTGGAATATTAAAAAGGAATATTATTTGAAAATAATTAAGAGAAGTAATATATGTTAATAACAACGTAGATCCATCTTAACTCCAAATCTACTAATCGTTGAGATGGATCAAATCTCTTTTCACTCTAAAATAGGTTTTCACCTCAATATATTTGATCCCTCTTGACACTTGGTAGATATGGAGTTAAGATTTTTTTTTTCTTCTCAGAAAAAAGAAAAAACAGAAGAAAAAAAACCCGTAATTTTTATGAATGGAATAAAAATTACATTTTGTAGACACACATCATGTGTATCCATATAGCAATAGAAAGAACATGATGAATCTAAAAGGCAGAAGTCAATGAAAGGTTCTTTTAATGACAAAGAACCACAAAGAATTATCCAAGGAAACAACAAAAAAAGAGAAAAAATTAAGGCTAACAAATCAAACTACTTTTTTCTTTTTTCTTTTTCCTTTTTACACTTTTTTCCATCCATCGGGTTTTGTTTTGACAAAAACCAAATCCAATTTATGTCCCACTTGGGGGAATTGTTTATCAGAATCTTAGCATTCAAAGGCATGAGCTCGTTTTGTGCCCCAAATTCCATCCAATGTTGGAAATTTTGTTGGATCTATTCCATTTTGATGTATGATCATTGTATTTGGTTGAACAATAACTTCCTCTTTCAACATGTCTCCTTGTTGGGCCATATCATTAATTTCTTCCTTTTTAAGGTTGGATTTCCTTGTTATCATCTTCTTCATCCTTAGAAGGATATTGTTATGTCCTCTTGGTGTATTAGACTACCTCTTCTTCTTCTTAGGATTCTTCTTTTCCCGTGGACATGATTTCCATAGATGTCATGTTTGAAAACATAAATTACATTTGAATGTTGTGTTCTCACAATAAAGAACTTGTGTCCAATGTAATCTATTGTATTTCCAACCTATATGATTTGGGAGCCCTTTTCTAAGATCAATATCCACACATACTATGACATATGTGAAGATTTCATTTTTTTTCTCATTCCAAATTCATTTTTTTGTATGTTCCTAAAGTGTTTCCAATGCCTTCAAGGACTTTATGATGCCAAAAAGGAAGGGGTAAGTTTGGTAGCCTCACTTATATCGGCATGGTAGAAATCACCATAGTATTGACATCAAACTAAGGAAACCATGGGGTGATAAGGCTATACCCCATAACCAAGGCCCTTGATTTAGAGTATAATCTAGGTCCTTATGTGTTTCAAATTAGACTAATAAAAATCCCTTTGAGAAGAAATATATGTCACAATTTGGAGTCCATAATGAGAAAATCCACTTAATTAAAGCTTTAGCTTTTGGCCAAAAGCCATTAAATTTTCAAATGATAGCTTTAGTTTGAAGAACATAGAATAAGGAAGATACCTCATGGACACTGACATCCATTGATGGAGCTTTCTATATTTGTTCTATAATTTATGGGCCTAGGATATTTTGATTTTGTTCTGCTTGAGAAGAGGTCTTCCTTTGTGTTGTCATTCCAGAAACCCTCCTTTGGAATGCGTTTTTGAAAGAGACAACTATGCCATTTGTTGGCTTGGCACTTAGTGCACCCCCACATAATCTTGAGTTCATTATAATTGTAGAGTTACTTATTATATTGATTTCCTTAAGTGGGTAGAATTCATGGAGGATTTTCCCTTTGTATTGTAGGCACTGGAAATTTTTGTAAATATCCCATTTTTCTGCAATAGCCTCTTTAAGGGATGAGACCAAATCAAAGTATTTTTTCCAAATGAAAATGGATTTAACCCCCATGTTCCTTATAGAAATTTGAAATTTTGTATCCTTCTCCTACTCTACGTGGAGAGAGGGATGTGCATCCTTTAACTATTCTATCAAAATTAAATGATGACATGATAATGAAAACAAAGGATAGGGGAGACATGACCCCATTGCTCGCACAAACCCCAAATCCCCTTGGGCCAAAACCACATAAATTCTCCATGGATTCAAATTGTGAAAGGATTGTAAGACGATAGATGTGGGAATAGCATATGAGGATCCAAACTTACACTTTTTGCCCACCCCAAATGAAAGAAAAGGAACTCCTCTAGCACCACCATCAATGCTCCTGAAGGTATTTATCAAGCTTGTAGAAATCCATGGCATAGACATTGCAAAGAAAAATTTTACTAGGCTAACCCCCTCTTTGAAATCATCCAGCTCGCATCTTCTAGCTTCTTCTAAGGGGAGATGGAAAACACTGCGCGTGTAGGAACAAAATGTTGGAGATGAATCCTAATGTAAGAAAAATACTACGTGAAATGGGGATTCAGAGAACTTGATGTTGCTCTATAGCCCAAACACGGAGAAGCCAAGAAAATCATGGCTCGCAGTAGAGGGAGGAAAGAGTGAAGTAGAGAACACCAAAACCCTAGATGCCATCACTACCTCTCTCAAACCCCTTAAAAATCTACTTTGAAAAAATAATCCGATTTGGAGTTAAGATGGATCTAGACTAGTTTAATTATTAATCGTAATTAATTATAATGATAATTATTAATTTGTATTTTTAGTTTTGTTATTTAAATTAATTTTATTTTTATGTAATTTTACCAAGTCTAGATGTTTTAATTAATAATTATAATTATTAGTTTTATGTTTTTATTTATATTATTATTATTATTATTTTAATGTTTTAGTGTAATTGTACCTATTCAAAATGTTTATATAATATAATAGGATAGGAAATTACAACATCTCTTCCATACTTGGCCGAAGAGCGTCTCTTAACACAATGATATTTTGATATAAAGATTCAAGAATTTGAGAGGATTGAAACAAAATGGAATGAATAGATTGAAATAAAAACTAGGAAAATTAATCAAACCAACGAGAACAAACATAGGAGAGGTGAAAATGATGAAGAATAAGATTAAAAAAAGTAACTAAGGAGACTTAACAGAACTAAAAGTTAGAGGAAGGAAGGAGAGTGGGGGAACAACTTAAGGCCTTAAGAGTGGGACTCAGGAATTTATTAGTGAGATGATGAATAGTAGGTTTCCATGACTTACTAATTTTATAAACATCCTCCCAATTAAAATTATTATGCCACTTACAGATTTCAAGTGCTTCTCAACAAAGCCCACAATTTTGGTTTTATCTAAGCAATTTACAGGAGATCGGGATAAGGTATTGTAAAAATAAAATAGAGATGAAATAATTTATCCCTACCCTTAAGGCCTTAAATGAAAACCAAAATATTGTCTTATAAAAGTTGATAAAGCTAGGGTTGTTGTAATCTTAGACAAAGCTGACTATGTGAGTAAAATGATGGATCACCTCTATAATAGTGGTAGTTACTAAAAGCTTAGTAAGAATCCAACAAACAAAGTCTCAAAAGATGTTGCTTGCGCTATTAAGTCTACTAGTACCCTCAACCCTGTTAACAAAAATCTTATTGAAAGAAACTCTCTCCCACCCAGAATCTATGAGCTTCCTAAGATCCATAAGGATCCTAGTCCCCCTAAGACCCATTGTTAGTAAAATAGGTCGATCCACTCATCTTCTCACTAAATACTTAGCACATAAAATTAAGCCTCTCATTGGTTGCACAAAGTCCTTCATTAAGGACTTTGCATCCTTCATTAACGAGTTAAAGATATTAAGCTAGATCCTGGGGATATTTTAGTGAGCTTGACATTGTCTCTCTTTATGCAAAAATCTCTATTAATGAGGCTATAGAAGTTATCAATCGCATTACTAATCTTAACACTTCCAGATTGGTTGGTATCAACCTAACCTCTACCTTTTTTAGCTTCTAGGGTGAATTATATGAACAAACTTGTGGAGTGGCCATGGGTTCTCTGCTCTCCCCTGTCATTTCTATTTTGTTCATGGAATATTTTGAAACCAAGGCTTTGGATTCTACTCAATTACACCCTAATATTTAGAAGAGGTTTGTGGATGATACATTCATCATTTATCCCCATGGTCATGAATAGTCAAATTTGTTCCTTCAACATCTTAATTTTCAATATGATTCCATCAAATTCACGATGGAGGATGAAGTGTATCCTTCCTTTCCTTGATGTTATTATCTCTATAATGGGAGATGGTTCCATGTCACACTAGTTATTTCGTAAAAAGACTCACACAGAACAATATCTTCAAGTCAGTTCCCATCATTTTCCAGTGCAAAAATTAGGAGTTCTTAACGCACTAGCTACTCATGCTCTGAGGATTTTTCAAGAGAGTCACCTGGAAGATGAGAAAACTCATTTCCTAAAAGTGTTTTAAAATAATGGCTATAACAAACACCAAGGTCTCAAAGAAAATTTAGAATTAAAAATGAACCCAAGGACTAGGTTACCAATGTTCAAATTCCCTTCATCCATGGGACCATCGATAAGATTGCTCATATTCCAAAGAAGAATAAGGTTTGCCACCTTCAAGCCTCTTAATACCATTTAAATATCCCTTACATCCATCAAAGACCCGATGAACCCTAAAGACATGAAAGGTGTTTACTTAATCCCTTGCTCCTGTGGGATTCCCTACATTGGGGAGACTAGCTTCTCCATCAACCAAAGAATCCAAGAGCATGCAACTGATATTGAACACAATCAGTCCCGCTCCACAGCTCTTGAGAAAAATAAGCACCATGTCTGCATTGAGGATTCCCAGGTCATTACTAAGATTGATCACTTCCATCATAGAAAGTTAAGGGAGACCATCGAAATTGAGAAGCAAGTGAATAATCTCAATAAAGACAATGGTTGGAAATTAAGTAACAGTTGGATTGCAACCCTTTCTTCTTGAATGGCTTAGGCTTCCTTCCTCTCTTTTTTAATCTACCATAGTTTTGTAAAACATATTTTATATCTGCATTCATGATTCTAAATATATT
>APFE030552731.1:21840-36860 GCA_000404065.3 Pinus taeda
TAATTTATTTTAATAAATATGAAATCTTATTAATTCTCTTTGACTCTCCAATGTTTATATTTTGTTTTTTTGAACATTATGCATCTCGATTATTTAAACCCTTAGATAGATCAGATTCTTCATCTTTGTCTTGAGAATGAACCACATTAGTTGGTTCGAAATGTGGACCAAAAACTGATAGTGTGATTAATCTAGAAGAATAATCTCAAAACAAGATTAATCACATAAGTTTGAAATCACGGGTTTTATACATATTTAAATGTGATTTCGTTAAATTTTAATGATGATTTAATATATATTAACTAATAACAACTAATAATATTATTTGACAAAAAAACTTTAATGATTATCACCACTAATAATATTAATTATAAAATATTTATACGGTATACAAAAATTATAGCAAGAACATTAAAATAGGAAAGTGGTAAGTACTCTTCAAGACACATGGAATTATATCCGGAGGAAATTGCAAAAAGAGTTCTAATTTATTCACCAATCAAAACTTTTTGGAGTTTATGGTGGATTTTTGGGCTAAATCGGACGAAATGTTTTTGGCGATATTTTGATTGTGTTATTTAAAATGGTTGTTTGATTGCATATATGGATTCAAAACCCTTAAAAATTCCTAGGGCACTTAGATTGTGAAGAATTCACATGCCAAACATGTTATTTCAATGAATCCCTGTAAGATTCTAGACAAATTAGATCGGAAAATAAACCGAAAAACTTTCCAAAAAAGCACACTTAAAGATTATATATATATATATAATATAATAATATATATATATATATATATATAATATATATATATATATATAGATATATAGATATATATGAAAGTAAAACTAATAATAGTAAAAAAAAGAAAATTGATTGCTATAATTCTAGCAAAGATAAAATTCCATTTTAAAAGAATAAAACCTTAAAACAAGGAAACCGTTCTAGCTATGAAATATATTATGAATAGTTTTTCTAGTTAATTTTGTTTAGAATTTGATACAAATTTTTAAAAATCATAAGTTTAAGTTTCTTAATTTGTAGTGTTTTATAGGGTGTTGAATCCATTTATGCATTCAAATATGCATTTTAAAGAATAAAAATCATAATCTTATTAAAAATTGTATTGTTGGATTCTGGCCAAAAAACCATTTCATTTATAAGTTAGACTAAAATATTATAAGTTGGCCATTTTGTCTATTTTATCTATGGTTTGTCTTTCAAGTATTTTAATTGTTTTCCTTCCCACTCTTCTATTTACGTGCGAAAAATATTATAAAATAATGAATAATTAGGTATTGTTGGAGAGAAAATAGTTTTCATCCTATTTTTTTGCCTTTCTTTTTTAAACCTCCACACTCTCTTACAGAAAGCTTCACACTCATTAAATCTTAATAAAAAATGGTAAGGTTTCTTCTTTAATAATAATATCATTAATTTGGTCCAGATGCTCTTGGATAAATGGTGATCGGGTGCTCTGTTAAGACACTCCTAGATGTGAAGTGATTGGTTCAATTCTCCACCCCAATCGAGGTGATATATTGGACATAATCAAGATGTAGTCCTGCCAAAGCTTACAAAAAAATTAATATCATTATTTTGTTTTTAATAAAATTAAAAAATCTATTATTGATTTTAAAAAATGACTAAAAATATATTATTAAAAAAATACACACTCAAATTCCAAAAAGATAAAATATGGTCTAGGGCGTTTTAGATAGACGGTGATTGGGTGCATTGTTAAGGCACTCTTAGATGTTAAGTCACCAATTCAATTCACTGACCTATTTGGGTGTTATTCTTGGATATCACCATGATGTAGCCTCCTAACAAAAAAAAGAGGATAAAATATACACGTCTTTTATATTTTTGTAATTAAAATTTTCTAAGAATTAAAATTTGAGGCCCCTTACCCTTTATCCCCTTAAAAATGGGCTATCATTTTTAGTATGTTCTAGTCAAATTTCACCTTTTTATTTTTATTTTCTCTTCCAAAAATTTAATTGATTCCTTTAATAATGAACATAATTTCCATTTTAAAATTTTGGAAATTTAAATTCAATTTAAATTTAAAAATTCAACTATAATAATTATATACATATATTAATTATTAAATAGGCTAAAATCCATCCATAACCAATACATTAAACAATTTTAGGACTAGTATCCTCCAAAATAGCCCTTTCCAAAGCTTAGAAGTTATCAAAGATGTGTGTCCCAACTTTCTTACAACATTTGGCTTATATGCCTGTCAAAACACACCATTAAACAACACATATTTACAAACCATCAAAAAACTATGTATATTAGCTAACTAATGCATATAAAAACTAAGTGACATTTTCTTCTCGAAGTTAATGTTCCATTTCCTCCACCTATGTTGCTTATAGCTGAACTGCATCCTTAGGTTCATTATGGGGCGCCTCATAATGAATTTTCGGATACGGACCTCCTTTCTTGCCTCCAACTTGCACATTGACACCATCTTCCTTGATGTCAAACACTTGTTTCAAGACATACACTACCATAGTTTCAACTTTCTCCTATGCACTCTCAACCTTCTAATCTAAGTTCTCAATCTTCGTCATTATTACTTGCGAGGTTACCTGAACGAGCTCCATGTCCTTCCACAAACCCTCTAATTGGCCATCACAAGGGAGAAATATGACCTGACTTCATTCAAGATTTGTCCTCCAATCTAAGAGATCATTACTTCCACTTCAATCTTGAAATCACCAAAATTCTCAGAGGAGTCACCCACTCCATTCCCAAAAGAATTAGGGGAGTTTTGAGGTCTAAAATGGGCCTCCTAAGGAAATTATAAAATAATAGTGGAAATAATAAAATAATACTAGATTACATCATCAAATTTTAGAGGGAAAAAAGAAAAAAAATATTTTTCTCAACTTATCTCCTTATGGGTTTACTCAAATTTTGAGCGGAAACTCCCGTTGGATGCAAAATTTAATTCCTCTTCCAAGGAGTACCCATGTTGCATAATTATGATGGACCCTGCTACACGAAACATGAGAAATGCATGAAAAACGTTATTGCAATCACGTTTTTTTCATGTATTTCTCATTTTTCGTATAGTAGGGTCCATCGAAAGTATGCAGCATGGATACTCCTTAGATGAGGAATTAAATTTTGCATCCAATGAGTACTCTCGTTCGAAATTTGAGTAAAACCTCAGTGGATAAGTTGAAAATACAAATTTAAAAAGTAGTTTTATTATTTATTATTTTTTAATCTTTTTACTTTTTTACTCCAGAAATAGTGAATCATCCCCCATGGTTGACATCATCATCTTGAATCCTCTTGGTTCTTATAAATTTTATTTTAGTTGTTTGTTTTTCTTAGGAGGCCCATTTTAGACCTCAAAATTCCCCTAATGGAGAAGCCATTTCCTTATCACGGAGGGGTTGGGTAGTTGCCCACAATGCATATGCTATCCCAATCCACTGCCTTATAGCCAGGAGCAATTCCAAATTGACGACGTTGGATGCTACATATGAATCAATTTTTCCATAAATTCTCCTCCTATAGAATATTTTAATTCCATTACTTCTCAATTCAAGAAAATTCTCCATATGAACGAACTGCTACGATCCTCCTCAGCCTCATAAAGCTCCCTTCCTCCACGACCTTTCCACATTAAAACTCTGTTGACTATCTTTCATACGTCATTGAACCTACCATACTTTTTCATTAATATCCATCTAGAGAATGATAGTTCCACAGTATCCCCAAACTTTCCTCCTTAGAACAGATGTACGTGCATGGTCATTATGCATTTAATCATATTGTCAGATAATTTACTTTTCTCCAGGATCATTCTGTTGACCGAGGATCTTCAACTTGGTTTTATCAAGGGTTGTGACATTTAGATAATGTACTATTGTCCACCCTAAGGTCTCCTTGTTCTAAGGTGATGACCTTATTGGTTTTATCATCCATGATTTTGTTGTGTTCTCTTCTTATATGATAGAATTCTATATGTTGAAACTTATCCACCATAAGGAAGATTCTTTGCAATATTGGCTTTTGCTATTGAACTTTGCTTTTGGTCCATTTTATACACTTCTTTATTGTAATAAGGGAGTCCTCGAAGACAAATAGTTGGGTTATTCCATCACCTGAAGCCAGTGTTAGTCCTTTCCATAATCGTATGCTTCAACCTGATTTTTTTTACTATGCCCAATCCCCAAGCAAACTTTTTCCACACTTTTCCATCGAGGCAAGAGAGCACCCCTCTTGCTCTGGCCTCCCCCAAATTCGGATATAATATTAACCATCATCATCAAAATATTTAATTAACTTCTACTTTTGTTTTATTCAATTATAAAAACATTTTCTGTTAAAAAAAACACAAAACACATTTTTCTCTTTTTAGAAGATTGACTAAGATTTATATTAAATCTATTCTTGGACACAACAAATACACATAAATTTACAATATCATCATCATCTTGCAAGTCCATGGAACGCTGCAAACAACATACTAACCAGACACCATGTTGTATCAAGTTGCAAAACATAGCTAAAACTATAGATATGATAAAAACTACCCAATAGTAAGAAAAAAATAATTGGAAACATGCTCTATATGTAGTTGAATTACTCTCCTGTAGTTGGTCTGTTAAGATCCAGGAGCTTCTCTTAAGGTGTTCTGGATGGGTCTTCATTCTCATTGAGTCGTGTTTTCATAAGATTGATTTAATCCTGAAGGTTGATGAGTTGACTGAGCAGAGCTTCTAATTCATCATCCTGATGGGCAAGATTTTCTTTGAGGGATTGATTTTCCCCCCAGACTTGGGCAATGGACAAGATTAAGACTCTAATCTTCAGATTGAGGACAAGTAAGTCCACTTTCACAGCATCGATTTGTTGCTTCATCTATGTAGTAAATATCTAGACTGGCACCGAGATGCGCTATACAGCCCAGTATGGGGGGATATGTGTAGGCATAATGTAATATTGTATGTCAACAATTTTTAAATGTAAACTCTACTTTAATAAAGCTATTTAATTTTTTTATTTTATCTTTTATTTTTTTATATTAATATAATTATTTTTTTAATAATTTAGTTTGGATAAATTTTAATAATTTTTTGTTTTCATGTTATTTAAAATTATTCTTTCTATTTTACCTTAAAAATTATTATGAATTTCTTAATAAAGAGTAATAAATAATTATATTTTTATTTTTAATTATAACATTATATTTAATAATCCATTCTCTCTTTATCTCCCTTTTAAATAGTAGTAGTTAATAACCCAAGGTTTCCCTCTAAATGATATTATTATTAAATAATATAGATTTAATGACTTAGCCTCCTTCTCAATAATAATGTTATTACTTATTTCAATTTACACTCATATTTTAATATAGTCTATTGTTGAAATTCGTGTGCGCGCTCTGGAGCCTCCGCGCCCTGCCCTCCTTTGGCCCTACGACTCTCAGCTAGCGTCTGCCTGGTAGCCTTGCTGCTGGGCTTTCGGAGCTCTCGCGCCCTATTCTCCTTCAGTCTGGCGCTTCTTTGAAGACTCTCGCTTGGCAGCCGTTGATGCTGGGCTTCCGTTCTTGCTCCTGGCTGCCTCGAGGCTATCATAGTTTGAAAGAAGTTTTTTTTTTTTTTTTTTTTTTTTGGAACCTGCTTGGTATCGACCCTCATCTACTCAGATGGCCCCTCCGGAGGCTCCACCGAAGGAGGTAGCACAACAACAAGCTTTTTTGGCATTGATAAATTCCTTACCTCCTCCGTGTGCTCGCCCTTCGATTTCCAAGTTTGTTCAAAAAATCGAGGGGTTACAGGAAGTCTCTCTCCCTCCTTCTTTGCCCAGAATGACTGCTCTTGCTCTTGCGGAAAAAGGACTTATAGGGAAATTTACAGGTCTCTGGCCCTCACCAAAAATTGTTCAGAGGTGGGTGGAAAGGAATTGGACAGACAAAATACAAGGGAAAATTTCTATCAGATTTTGTGGGAAGGGTTACTTCACCTTCCATTTTGAGACAAAGGAAGACAAGGATTTGATTTTCCGCAATGGACCTTACTTCATGGATTCCAAAGGTTTGTACTTAAACAAATGGACACCGGACTTCGACCTGGAGTTGGATATCCCTAATGCAGTCCCAGTTTGGGTTCGTCTCCCTCACCTCCCATTGCATTATTGGGGAGACGAATCAGTTCGTGCCATTGGAAATGTGATCGGGAAATACATTGATCGGAGCAAGCCAAGAGATAATATGCAGGCTTGTGCCCATATTTGCGTTGAATTTGATCTGGGTAAAGGTCTTCCAGAGGCCATTAAGCTTAAAGTTGACGACTGGTTGCACATTCAGCAACTTGACTATGAGCAGATCCCAGTCAAGTGTAAGGTATGTCACGAGTATGGTCATTTTGCTAATCGTTGCACTAAGCTCTCTAATGTTGATAATAATACGCAAGAATAACAATGGGAAATGGTCAAAAAGAAAAAAACAGCCCTTAGCCACAAGCTACACAATGAAGCTGGACCTTCCACTCATCACCCTCCCATCTCACACAATCCTTCCCCCCTGCCCTTTTCCCCTCTTCCCTATTCCCCTCAACCACCTCAATCTTCTGCCCGCCAGCTGAATCCTCTTCCTTCTTCTTCCTCCTCCAATCCCTTTCACGTTCTTTCCCTTCCTGAAGATTCCCCTACCTCCTTGATTCAATCTGAGCCTCCCTCTTCTCCCCGTATCTTGGTCATTCCCTCCTCCCTCCCATCAGATCCTCCCCCTGCTAGAATCACACGAAGCAATTCCAAGGAACATGGGTCCTCTCTAGATGGTCAAAAGAAGCCGAGAAGAAAGTCTTCCAAATATCATAGGGATGAGAACGCGCAAAAAGACATATCTCTAGGATTCCATAATCCTATAGAGTCATACATACAAGGATCAATAGACAAAGAAACAAGAAGCAAAGATTAGGGAGGGAGAGCAACTCCTCAAACCACACTTTTGAAATGATTAAAATTCTTTCATGGAACAGCAGGGGACTAGGGCACCCCTCCAAAACCAATGCCTTAAAGGATCTTATAAATCAAGAGCAATCATCCATTATCTTATTGCAAGAAACAAAACAGAGAAAGACAGAAATTAACAAGATTATTGACCAACATAAGTGCTGTAAAGGATGTACATGTGAATCCAGAGGGGCGTCAGGCAGGATTACTACTCTTTGAAGCCAGGAAGTGTGGCACAGTAAAGCTGAAGTAATAGAACAACATTGGGTAAAGACGATGTTGAGGAACAATATGAGCAAACAACAGATTGTAATCTATAATGTCTACGCCCCTAATCATTACAGGGACAAAGAATTTTGCTGGGATACCCTCAGCAAGAACATAATAGAAGAAGACAACAACAATATCATCTTAGGGGGCGACTTAAATTTAATATTACATGCCAATGAAAAATGTGGGGGCAGTTTTACTCCAGACCCATTTAGAAATCAGCTGGAAACCATAATGCAACATGGTGATCTGATCGACATCATTCCAAAAAACCGAAAATACACCTGGAGTAATCGCAAATTGGGTAGCAACAATATTATGGAGAGACTGGATCAGTTTCTGATTAATATCTCCTTTCTTTCCACATTTTCAGCTGTCAACGCCACCATTCTGCCCTTTGTTGTCTCAGATCATTATCCCATTACTTTAGCTATTGATTCACACTGCCCTCTTGGGCCTCTTCCCTTCAATTAAAATCATATTTGGAGCGACTATCAAGAAGCCAAAAGTCTAATTCAGCAAACCTGGTGTCAGCATATTGAAGGATCTCCAGGCTTTATATGGGAAAACAAATTAAAAAATGTGAAAAAAGCGCTCAAAAACTGGGCAAAAACACAGTATAAGGAACCAGAGAAAAAAAAAACGAGAGGTGAAAGCCAAAATTGAAAATCTCCATTGTACAATAGAAAATCAAGGGTATCATCAGGTTGAAAAGATTCAAGAAGAAAATATTTATAATCAGTTATGCAGTATCAAAAGAGAGGAGGAAGAAAAATGGCATATAAAATCTAGGCAGACTTGGCTGAAAAGCGGAGATAAGAATACCTCTTTCTTTCATAAGCAAGCCACTGTTCGGCAAATTAAAAACAACATAACAGCCATCACAGACAATGCAGGGACCCAACACGCTGATCAAACAACCATCAAAAGTGTTGCCTCAGACCATTTCAAGGAGCTCCTAACAAAAACAGGGGAGGAAGAACTCTACGTTGACCTCCTGCAGCATTTTCCAACAAAGATCACAACAGACTTAAATAAATGGTTGATAGAAGAGATAAAAGAGGAAGAAATTAAGGAAGAAATTTGGTGCCTTTAGCCCAACAAGGCACCCGGACAGGACGGTTTCTCAATATGTTTTTATAGAGAATATTAGGAATTGATAAAAAAGGATCTCATAAAATACTTCAAATGGATTCAAAGAAAAGGAAAAATAGGAGGCTACACAAATTCAACACACCTAGCCCTCATTCCAAAGGAGAACCGCCCTTCTAATTTCTCCCACTTCAGGCTAATATCATTATGCAACTCCTCCTATAAAATCTTCACAAAAATCCTTGCTTCCCGTCTCAAACCTCTCCTTCCAATGTTAATTTCAGAAAACCAAGGAGGCTTTATGGCTAATAGGCAAATCTCTAACTCCATACTCTTGGTTCAGGAAGCCATTCATTCAAGCCATTCCAGGAATGAAAAGGGCTTCATTTTGAAATTGGACTTGGCAAATGCCTTCAACAGGGTAAAGCATTCATTTCTTTTTGTTGTACTTCAGAAAATGGGCTTCTCTTCCTCCTCACTTGATATCATAAGAGCCTCTATCTCTAGGCCATGGATTGCTCCTCTTATCAATGGTAGACCTGGACCTTCCTTTCGATCCTCAAGAGGATTAAGACAAGGCTCTCCCTTATCCCTTTACCTTTTCCTCTTAATGGAAGAGTCCTTCAGCTGTGCGCTTGACCATAAGAGGCAGGCAGGTCTCATCACTGGTATTAAATTTGAAGATGGAGTGAAAAACATCAATCATTCCCAATTTGTTGATGATACTCTGCTGCTGGGAGGGGAAACTACAATCATAGCTCGAAGATTCAAATCCTTGCTAGATCAATTCATGAGATATTCAGGAGGCCAGATTAACCATCTCAAAAGTTGTATTTATGGATGGAATGCTTCAGCTCAAACGATTCAAAGCATCGCCACCATATTTGGTGTTCCTTGCAAGTTAAATTGGGAGTATTTCAGCTACCCGGGAATGCCGGTGAGTATAGGGAATGCAAGGGCAGATGTCTGGGAATTAACCTTAGACAAAATGAAAAGAAAAGTCCAGAAGTGGGGAACTTCGTGGCTTAATCCAGCTGGATGGCTGGTGCTTCTCAAATCGGGCCTTTCCTCTCTTCCGTTGTACCAATTTTCCCTGGCCCAAGCCCCAGCTTCCTTTCTCCGCAAAATGGATAGAGTCCTCAGATTCTTCCTCTAGTAGGGAGGGAAAAATGAGAGGAAAAAATTCAACTTGGTTGGATGGAAACAAGTCATCCAAAACCAGGAGAAAGGAGGCCTTGGCATCAGATCCCCAACTCTCATGAATATAGCCTTCGATGGAAAGTTGATATGGAGACTCATTGAAAACCAAACAGCCTGGTGGAAAAAAGTCCTGGAGGCAAAATACCTCAGCAAACCAAGGCAGCATCTGCTTGCATCTAAGATTCCCAACAGAAACCGCACTAAGATTTGGAAGCTATGTAAAAAAGCCATCGCATTCATGGCGCAAAACGTTTCCAAGGTGCCTGAAGGAGGTAAGAAAGTCAACATCGGTATTGATAAAATCATGGGAAATCCGCCAATCAACAGTCTCCCAGGTATGGACTCAATAATACTCTTCCTCCAAAGTAAAGGGATATGCAATTTAGACCAAATTTCTCAATGGGATGCAATAACCCATGCTTGGATGCGATGGAATTTTCTTCCCATCCCTCAATGCCTCAAAGGCAACTTTGACAACTTCTGTAAACATCTACACAGCATTGCTCCCACCTTCAAAAAAGACAAGGACGAATTCAGATGGGACCCCACAGGCACCAGCTACACAATACAAGCAGGGTATCATTATTTGAACAGCAAGGAACACCCAGCGCCAACATGGATACGCTGGAAAACTGTATGGAAAGCAGAAGCAATTCCTAAGGTAAAATTCTTCATGTGGACTCTTTTGAAAGAAAAAACTCTCACTGCAGAGAACCTTAAAAAAAGAGGCATTGCTGGACCTTCTAGATGTCCTAATTGCCAAGAAGCAGAGGATTCTATATAGCATCTTTTTATCTCATGCCCTTTCGCAGTCTCTTGTTGGAGCAACATCAATCCTTCCGCGCCTCCCATCTAGAATTCTTAGCAATCCATTGGAGAAGCTTTAAACAATTGGAAAAGAAATTATCCCTGGCAATCCATGAAACATAACCCTGCTAAGAGAGTGTGGGATGCCCTCCCTTTTGATCTTTTATGAAGGATCTGGATCGCTCAGAACAACATGATATTTAGAGATAAAGAGACTTCAATCAGGCATCTCTGTATCAAGGAAAAAAGTCTGGCGATCGAAACTATTGCTTCTAATCTCACAAAAAAAATTGACATAACTAGTCTTTGGGCTGAGGAAAATGATTTCATAAGAAATCTAATAGACAAGATTAGTATCCCCTCAGCAGTAAAATCTTGCAGCAATCTGGACAAAGCTAACAGTCACAGATGGAAAATTCAATTAAAGCATAATGACTTCAACAATTGGCTTCACTCAAGTAACACCCACTCCTTGTTCTTTGATGGTGCCTCTAAATCAAATCTAGGAGCGGCAGGAGCGGGGGGCATTATCTTCAATCCCTTTGGTGAGCCCTTAGTCTCCTTTGAATGGGGATTGGGGATCCTCTCAAACAACAGAGTTTAGGCTCTGGCCCTCTATCAAGGCATTCTTCAGCTACAGGCCCAGGGAATCAAAAAAGCTCTCATCTTCGGTGACTCTACTATCATTATTAATTTAATGAATAGTAAGCGGAAAGCTTCCAATATTTTCTTACAGCAAATCATCAGCAGATGCAAAGTCTTGATTAACCATGACCAGGAATTCCAATTCTATCACATTCTTCGATCCATCAACCGAGAAGCTGACAAACTGGCCAGCCAAGCTTGCTCTAGGGCCAAAGGTAGCTTTCTCTGCAAAAATGAAGTCCCTATATCAATTCCTCCGTTGATTTTCATGATTGTTTCAAATAGCTTATGTCAAATGTCCTGCGTTTCTACCAAAGTGTACCCCGACCAAATATACTGTAATCCCGAGGCCCACTGTCGCAAATCACTGAAAATTCCCTCGTATCCCATTTCACTGTACCTCTAAATCCACGCTACCCCTATGGAATCCGTGAACACCCTAGCTCCTCTCATGTGATCCAACACGTTTTGGGCCTCTGCCTGCCTGCTTTTTATCCCTGGAAGCTTCCCTTTCTTCCACAAGTCCCCCTCTTCATGCTCGTTTACCCCTCTGCTCTCGCTCCCTTGGTTAGCAGTTGGCTTATGATATCTATTTTTGTTTTCGCTCCATTACACAGGCCCCTTCTCGTATGATCCTCCTTTTCTGCGCTGACAAGGATCACCAGCTTGCCTCATCGCATTCCTTCTTTGCTCATCTATGCTTCCTCTCGCTCAGCATTAGTCTCTGTCTTAAAGTCTGAAATTTCCCTTAGCTCTGTCTTCGAGTTTTTGATACCCCCACCAACTCTCTCCCCTGCTACTTTGATCCTCATTTTGGTTACCATTGTCACAGCTACAGCTTGTGGGAGCCTTCTTTCAGTGCCGCTTCAGGTCAGATTTGAAGTTTTTTGGATGGACCATGGATCGCAGAAGCTGACAGCCACTCAGAGGACTTCATCGCTCGACAGATCAGTCACATAAGTGTAGATTAGATGTTTTGTAAAGTCAGTTTGCTTCTGTTTCAGTTTGTCCGAATTTACACTTGTGTTAGAGCCCTTCAAGTTAATTATGAAAGCATTTCAGCGGAATCCTTCAATGTAATACAGCTGCAAGCTCATCCTATGAGCTCTTCTCTTGTAATGTTGGAGCTTAGTCTCCCTTCCTTTTTTTGAATACATACAACAACTGATTTCATGAAAAAAAATTAATATTATTACTTATTTGCTTTGTACTTTAGTTAGTCTTAATTTAATGTTTTTTTTTAATATTTAAATATTATTTGTCTTTCAAATATTTTAATTCTTTTCCCTTCTACTCTTCTATTTACGTGCAAAAAATATTATTATATAATGAATAATTAGGCATTGTTAGAGACACAACAATTTTCATCCTTTTTTTTTTCATTCTTTTTCTAATCTCCATATGCTCTTACAAAAAACTTCACTCGCTAAAGCTTAAAAAAATGAACAAGTTTTTTAGAAAAATAATGATTAAAAATATATTATTTAAAAAAAATACGCACTCAAGGGGGGTTGGAGTGGGATGGGTTCTCTATAGCCTTGACGAAGAAAGAGAGTCTCAATTCACATGGGGATTGGATGTTACAACAAAAAATCAAGCTGAGTATCTAGCCTTGTGGCTAGGTTTAAATCTAGTGCTCTCCGGAGGTGTTTGCCATATGTTGATATTTGGAGATTCTGAGCTTGTTATTCCAGTGCCCAAATGTAAGAAGAATGATGAGCAATTTCCCCTTTCATCAAATTCAAATTAAAATGTTGGTGGAATCATTTGATTCCAGTCTCAATTCACATGGGGATTGGATGTTACAACAAAAAATCAAGCCGAGTATCTAGCCTGGTGGCTAGGTTTAAATCTAGCGCTCTTCGGAGGTGTTCGCCATATGTCGATATTTGGAGATTCTGAGCTTGTTATTCCAGTGTCCAAATGTAAGAAGAATGATGAGCAATTTCCCCTTTCATCAAATTCAAATTAAAATGTTGGTGGAATCATTTGATTCCAGTCTCAATTCACATGGTGATTGGATGTTACAACAAAAAATCAAGCCGAGTGTCTAGCCTTGTGGCTAGGTTTAAATCTAGCGCTCTCTGGAGGTATTCGCCATATGTCGATATTTGGAGATTCAGAGCTTGTTATTCCAATGTCCAAATGTAAAAAGAATGATGAGCAATTTCCCCTTTCATCAAATTCAAATTAAAATGTTGGTGGAATCATTTGATTCCATAGCCTTTTATCATATAAGAATGAATTTAAATGAAGTTGCGGGTTCCCTGGCCAATCAATCAAGGCTCACAACTATTGCAAGGAGAAATAGTGTATGAGAATGAGATTATTGTAACTAAGGACATTCCATAGAAATGATGGGCATTTTTAAATACCATAAGTCAGATCAATGCATTTAATACCATAACGCATAGTCTATAGCGACTTAGCCCCATTTCATTTAATTGCTGCCTCTAGGATTAGTATTAAAGAGTCAGTTAGTCAAGTCGAAGAAAATTCTGATAGTATCCAGACTATCCCTCTGCTTAATCCCCAATCTCTACAAGCAGAAGCCAAAAGATTGAAAACAAATTATCTACATCTTAGTTGTATCAGGGTTGGCATTAATCCTTTGGTTCATAAGGGACTAAACACATTTGTGCTTGCTACAGTTAAAGATCTAATGCACAATAAATATACAGATTCCATAATTGGTGGAATTGTTGCTCCTCTGTCTGATGGCCCAGTATACTTTGATTGTTATCCAAACTTTTCTGTCTATACATTTGATGAAACCATCAAGGATATTCTACAGCTGCAAATCCATACCACTGGATTTGACATGAAAAAGAAAAGAAATAATATTGCCATTCAGACCAAAGCCTGTTTTAGACACACCAACACTTTATGGCCAGCAATCCGTCATACCCCCAGTCGGAACTCCAAGTCAAGTGTTGTAGTCAAAACTGACCCAAAAAATAAAAAAGTTGAGCATCAGCTGATAAAGTGAGAAACTTTAGAGTTCCCAAAACATTGGGTTGTTAATCATTCCAGGCCGCAACTCCCCATGAACATTACTTCAGCTAACATAACCGAGAATGCTTCAACTGCAGTAATATCATTTCCCCGAAGATCAACCATTGATCGAAAAGGAATAGATGCTGCCTGTAAAATGTCCAGATATTACAGAGATCCCTCCACTGTAGATACTGCTTGTTCATCATCTTCATATTCTCCTTGTCGTCATTTATAGCTTTTTGAACTAGCCCAGCTTGTAAATTTTTCGTCTTTAGAAGTAAAATGTCCTGAGTGTACAAATATCATCAATCTTCTCAGTTTAGCAGAACAAAACATTCATCTGCATCATAATCCCCGAACAGGCACTGCTCCACCATCCACCTCTATTAGTTCATGTCCAAACCCCAAATGTTCTGACATACCTTTTCCTCATGAGCCTGAAGCTGATAATGATCATGTTCTTATGGTCCACTCAATAGAAGAGGAAGACCCCAGGTTAACTCAGATGATCTGTCTCATGAGACCTGCAAAGCCTAGGTATGGGTTCGGAAAAATAGAACAGTCAGAACTAATTCCACAGTGCAGATTCAAACAGATCCCTTCAGACTGTAAGAAACCCGCAGTCATGGAGATGCATAAATTTTTTGCACTCATGGATGGGTGTCCTAAATCTCAGATCAATGCAAAATGGATGAAAGAAATGTTGAACTGGGATTTATTCACTAATCCCCAAGCAGATGAGTTTGATCAAGAATATACCTCTGAGCAGAAAAGAAGAATGGCTACAGATTGGAAATATTATATGGAGAACAATAATGAATGGATATCTTTCTATTCATGGAAAGACAAAATTGCTCCCATAAATGTTTTGACTGGTGCTTCTAGTAGCAGTGTTCCAGATAAGCATGGGTGGACTGCACTTGATGGGTCTACAGTTGAAACTCCGACTACTTTTCCTCCATACAAAGGAATAGTCTTAGGAGAAAAATCAAATGCTGCTAAAGCCATTCCTTTAGTCC
>APFE030552731.1:42066-61491 GCA_000404065.3 Pinus taeda
GGTGGTTTTGGCTGGAATTCAAAGCTAGCTTAGGAAGTCTATGGTCTCCTATGTTATTGAGTTTGTGCTTGTACAACAAAAGCCTAGTCATAGCTAGGCTCTCGATAGGGGAAAGTCCCACTTCTATAAGGAGAATAGGATAGGGTGTATTACTTTTAATTTTGAGGTTATACATTATAAAACGCTTCTGAATTTGCTCAATCTTTTCCAAGATTCTCTAGAGATGTTGCAACCCCAAACCTCACATCCATATAAGATAACAGGAGCGACTAAAGCTTCAAAGAGGAACTTCTTTCTATCCCACATTACGAGGTTTTCCGTTTTACAATTATTTTCAAGACCAAAATAAGCTTTCCACCCCCCATTTATCCTTTTCTCAATGCTATAGTTCCAGTTGAGCTTATGATGAATATCAATTCCTAAGTACTTGTAAGAAGACACTTCCTCCAAGTTACTATTGTCATACATAAAATTAGCGTAAGTGTCCTTCTTGGATTTGATAATCATAAATTTTGTTTTATCAGTGTTAACAATCATACCCATGGTAGAGCAAAAATCCTTAAGAAGTCTAAGTTGCTTATCAAGATCAGATGGGCACCTTGCGAGAAGAACAATCTTGTCAGCATGGAGAAGAAGGATGATGACTATCCCAACTAAGATTGTGCCAGCACAGCTTGCTTCCTATAAACAACCTTCCAGCTTGTCTATGTAAATGCCAAATAGGGTAGGGGAGAGGGGGCAACCTTGTTTAACTCTAATATTACACTTAATATCTTTCGACCACCCCTCATTTCTCTTTAACTTGGCAATTACATTCTCTTATAACCTTATAGTGGAAGCTCTCAACTCGAAAGGAACCTTTAGCTCTTCTAATCTATTCCATAGGTTGCTTCTAGGAACCGTATCGAAAGCCTTTCTAAAGTCCACAAAGAAAAAAAAGAGATTGGATTTATCATTGCAGCATTCCTCCAAAATGATTCTAAGCGTAACGAGGTGGTCCGTTGTTGAGCGTTGCCTTCTAAAACCCGCTTGGCCTTTAGCCTGCTTACCTTCACTTTCAAGCCATATGCTCAACCTCTTTTCCAAAATAATACCATATAACTTGGCTAAGAGAGGGCTGATCATAATTTTCCGATAATTAGAGGGGCTATTTGTATCCCCACTTTTAAAAATAGGGATAATGAGGCTCTGATTCCATGGTTTAGGGAACCCTTGCTTGACCGCTTGATCGAAAATCGTATGGATGTGGGGGATGAGGACAAGACCTCCAATTTTTAATATTTCCGCCTGGTAACCTTCAATGTCCTTAGCTTTCCCATTTGCCAGGTGTTTAACCCCAAAATCAATGTCTTCTAATGAGAAAACTTCTTTCGTTGTGAGTAGGGTTTCAAAGTTATCCTTGACATTTGGAGATCCATAAAGCTTTTTAATATAGGAATTCCAGTCGTGCAAAGCAATTTTATTATTATCTTTAGTTTTCCTAGTTAGAATATGCCTCCAGAATTTCTTATGAGCTACCTTGGAGAGGTGTAAGAGATTCTCTTGTCTTTTACGAATATACTGTATTTTTTTCCTTTTAGTTATGGCTTTGTATATTTTTATCTTGCCAATTTTAAGAGATCCATCAACAGCATCTTTAATGCTCTCCTCGCACTTTTACATTATTTGTCATACCATGGGTTGGTTTTGCTATTTCTTTTATTACTTGAAACTTCAATTGAGAACTTGTTAATAGAATATGAGAGGGTTGTAGTAAACTTATGATAGAGGTCTTCTATGTTGTCTATACTAGATAAAGGAAGCAAATTAGTTTTTAATTCATTTCGAGAGAGATCGTTTCTATTTCTATCAAAGATTAAGTTCTTTTGGCTATAAGGATTACCTTCTATGGGTTCTCTATACATGACAAAATTAAGAGTCATAAGTAAAGACCTATATTTGACTATCATAATTATTTAAGTTTTTACAATAACCAAGTCATATTAAGAGGAGATTTTTGGAACAAAGTTTTCATTCACCGATATATTTCAATATCTGAGTATATATTTTTAATTATGTATTGATTTATATTAAATAAATTTTTATTAATTTTTTATTAATACATTTTAAATATATTAATTAAATAATTTGATTTTTATATAGAATTAAAATTAAATATTTAAAACACATAATTTTACTATCATAATTTAATAATAATAATAATCAAATTATTAAAATTTTCATTATTATTCTTTTTATAAAAAAATCGTATTTTTTTATTTAGGATGCATAGGTATTGAGTAGATACCTGATTTTATAACAGTTTCATGATGTATTACCCATAGAGATTTCAGAGTTTCTGCTTCATAAAGAAGTGGACTTTTCCATTGAGTTGGTACTAGGGGAAACACCAACATCAAAGGAACCTTATAGGATGAGCACTCTCGAGCTAGTGGAATTGAAGTCGCAGTTGAAGGAAATTCTTGACAAGGGATACATTAGACCAAGTGTGTCATCTTGGGGTGCACCAATGTTGTTCGTGAAGAAGAAGGATGGTACTCTCAAGTTATGCATTGATTATAAGCAATTGAACAAGGTAACCATTAAGAACAACTATTAGTTGCCAAGGATTGATGAATTGTTTGACTAGTTGAAGGGAGCAACAATGTTCTCGAAGATTGATTTGAGATCAGGATGCCATCAGGTACACATCAAAGTAGAGGACATTTACAAGACTACTTTCCGAACCAGGTATGGAAATTATGAGTTTGTTGTAGTTCCTTTTGGTTTGACTAATGCTCCAGCTACTTTCATGTGCTTAATGAATTGTATGTTGCGTCCTTATCTGGACAAGTTTGTTATTGTATTCATTGACAATATATTGATATATTCGAAGAATAAGGAACAACACACTAAACACTTAGCAACATTATTAAGATTGCTTAGAGAGCATTAGTTTTATGCCAATCTTATTAAATGCAGTTTCTTTCAAACAAAGGTACATGACTTGGGACATTTCATTTCCAAGGAAGGCATAATAGTGGATCCAGAAAATATAAGAGCTTTCATGGAATGGGAAACTCCTAGGAATGTGGATGAGGTCAGATCATTTATGGGGTTAGCTGGTTACTACAAGAGTTTCATCAAGAAATTATCAGGGATCGCCTATCATATTACATCATTGCAGAGGAAAGGAAATAAATTTGAATGGACAGAGGAATGTGCAACCAATTTTGAGCAATTAAAGAAGTTGTTGACCAATGCTCCTATTCTAAATATTGCAGATCTGAATAAATAGTTTGTGGTGTGTATAGATGCTTGCAAGCACTATCTTCTTGGCAGGAAGTTCACATTGATGAGTGATCACAATGATTGATTACTTATTTGACCAACCGAATCTGAATGCCAAATAGGCTAGGTGGTTGGCTACGATCAATGAGTTTGACTTCAAGATCAGGTACATTAAGGGTAAAGAGAACATGGTTTCAGATGCTCTTAGCAGAAGAGTAAAGGTAAATCATGTAGTCGCTATGAGTTCATATGGGAAAGGTTTACAAGATCAAATCTTATAGGCAGGGAATTAGGATGACAGATATAGGGAGTTTAGGCACATGTTACAACAATAGGGTACAAGTGACCAATATGTGGATTATCGTCTCACAACGGATGGTTTGGTCAAATTTAGGGACAGGATCAATGTGCCGGACAATAGTGAGCTCAAGAAGCTTATCTTCAAGGAATTTCATGTTAAGTCATATTGAGGTCACCCGGGATATCAAAATACATTGATACAGTGAAGAAGTTATGCTACTGGATGAATTTGAAGAAAGAGGTGTTAGATTTTGTTGCAAGGTGTTTGGATTGTCAACAAGTAAAAGAATCGTGTAAACATCCAGGTGGTTTACTATAGCCGATTCCTATTCTAGAGTGGAAATGGGAGGTCATTTCCATGGACTTCATTACAATTTTTCCGAGGACCTCTAGAAAGAAATAACTCTATTATTGTTTTGGCGTACAGGTTGATAAAGGTAGTGCACTTCATTGTAGTAAAGTCTACAAATTCAGCTAGTGAGGTAGCACAAGTCTTCATTAGAAACATAGTGAGGTTGCATAGTGTTCTGAAGAAGATTGTGTCAAACAGGGATGCCAAGTTCACTTCTAGGTTTTGGAAAGAGTTATTTCTAGGTTTGGGTACAAAGTTGACCTTTAGTACAACTTACCATCCACAGACAAATGGAAAGATAAAGAGGGATAGCAAGATTTTGGAAGACATGTTAAGGATGTATGTTATGCATCAATAAAGGAAGTGGGAAGAGTATCTACCACTAGTTTAATTTTCTTTCAACAATGAGTATCCGGAGTCATTGAGGATGAGTTAATTTGAGGCATTGTATGGACAAAGTTGTAATACTCCTATCAGTTGGAGTGATCCAGTGAACAGGGTGTTGATTGGACCGTACATGTTGATAGAGATCGAACAAGAAATGCAGGATATCAAGAAGAATTTGAAGGTAGCACAAGATATGTAGAAAAGCTATGTAGATTAACACATGGTATTTAAGGAGTTTCAGGTTGGAGAATTGGTGTAGTTTCACATTAAGCCCAAGAAGAACTCCTTGAGGATTGGGGCATGTGCGAAGTTGGCACCTCGGTATTGTGGGCCTTTAAAAATTCTTGAGAGGATTAGACCAGTGGCTCACTGACTTGCACTGCCTCCGACAATGAAAGTCCATGATGATTTCCATGTTTCATTGCTTAAAATATATGTAAAGGATGTTGGTCATTTGATTGATTGATTTGTATTGCATGTGTATCCAAAAGGAGAATTCGAGCGAACCTTAGTGCATTTTTTAGTGGAAACAACTCATACTCCGGAATCAAGCAATAGAACAAGTTAAATTGCAATGTAAGCACTTTGGGCCTGATGAATCTACATGGGAGATGGCTAATCATATGCAGGCTATGTATCCTTCTCTATTTGTTGGTTGAGCAGATGTATTTTTGTATATGTTACGGTGTTTGTATTTGGTATGTTTCTATATATGTGTGTGTGTGTGTATATATTATATTATATATTATATTATATATATATATTATATATATATATATATATATATATATATATATATCTCACATCAGGATATGTTATAAAGCTCCAATAAGCAGTATGTTTTCCATGATGTGTTGGTTATGTTTTAGTAGATGGATATGATGTAAATGTTGTATCGAGCTATGTTATAAATCTCCATCAGTAGAATGTGTTTGCTATTTTATAAGTGTCACTGAAGACAGAGGACAATGTTCCCCCAAGGAGGATGGTTCTGTAATATCCCTGGTTAAAAATCCATGTAATAAAGTTAATAAAGGAAAAATAAGACCAAGTTTAGGGACAAGTATTCCAAGCTAAATGTTGGGAAAAACATCCTAGAGGGGTGTTCATTTGGTTTATTATGGCTAAGGAAATTGGAAAACATAATGGACAAGGCATTGAAAAGGGAAAGAGGCATTAATTAGCATTTTATTTATCAAAATAAAGGAAAATAGGAGAAAAGGAAGGTGAAAGGTCACAGGTTGCATGTGAGGAGGAAATTGAAGAAAATAGGGGCCTCATTAATAAAAAGGATTTTGAGGATTAGTTCACAACCTTTTGTCAGTTTAGTTTTGGAGATCTCTTTCTCATACACTTGCATACTTAGAGCATTCTTGGATCACACTAGCATTGGAGAAAGGAAGGAAAAGGAAGGACAAGAAAGCAAAGGGAAGAAAAATATCAAGCAAGGAAGAGTTGGATCAAGCATTTACAACGTGATTACTTACAAGTATCGAGTTGCATGTGTGATTTCCTTGCTAGTTTTGACATGCATGGTATATGCATGTGTGTTTTTGGTTCTCTTGTTGTCATTGGCATAGGTTTTTCTAGGTCTCACAATGGTTTCAGTGTTGCCTTTCCATTTACAAAGAGCCATGGTGTGATGTCGCTCTTTCATTTGGTTGAACTGGATTGTCGGACGGTTTTGGAACCGGGTGAGGTGGTCTTAGGAAAATTCCTGAGGGCCTAGGAATCCCTTGAATAGTAACGGTGAGATAAATAGTAAATCCCAAGGGTGGAGACGGGAAAAACTCTCAAGGTATTAGTGAAGAAATTTGAAGGCATCCATGCTTGTTTAGGCCTAGTGATACCTTGACTGGTAATGGTGGAATTATGATAGATCCTGGTAGTCTATGTTTCTTGTTTGGGCCTAGGAATCTCTTGATTGGTAATGGAAGGATACATGAGAAATATTGGTTGCATAGATAAGGGTTTCAAGCTTAAAAATACCTTAATCGGTAATGGTGGGATACACAGTAATGCTTAAGGAAGCCCTGGTTGGTTTTGTTGTGAGTCGCACATTCATGCTTGGAATATGGCATAAGGGTGATTAGATGAAAGAAAGATTTGGTTTAGCCTAATATATGGTCATGTGGTACGTGGAAGTCCCTGACTTGGTTGGCTTTTGCATATGTTAATAAGATCTATTTTCCTCTTATATATTTATATTATATATTATAATATATATATATATATATATATATATATATATATATATATATATATATATATAACAAAGTCAGTTACTGGATTTCTATTCCAAAAAAATAAGAGGGAGACATGCTCCCATTACATCAAACCAACAAGGGATAAGGTTTCTAGGAAGAGGAACAGGGGGAAAACAATCCCTATCTTCCAAGATTTTCCCCTTTTGTTTCTGAGGTTACTAATTTCACTATCCTTATAAATACTTACATATTGATTAAACAACAATTTACACCTACATAACATAAAAAACTAGTACTGGAAAGACTTTGTAGAAAAGAGAAGAATGAGGCAATTACAATTAATTTTTGTTGATTGATGATTCCTTATGGGACTGAGGCCAATTCTTGTTGCTTTGAATGTTAGAGTTTTCTCATGTCTGATTAATAAGTAAGCTCTTCAAATAATTGATCATGTCCTCCAAATCCCTACACTTTTGTTTTAGCGTAGACATTTCTTTCCTCTGCTCTTCCATTTGTCTCTTAAGGAAGGAATTTTCATATTTTGCTTCAAATTTGTAGTCTTTGACCGTTTCTCTGACCTACTCAATCATGAATTTGTTGGCTCGATAGATTGCACAATTTTCGCACTTTGGAACATCTGCAAGCGGGTTCCATTCCTTTTTCCTAAAGGAAGAAGGTGATTGATCCAATAGAGAGGAGGGGAAATAAGAACAGAGAGAAGAAACAAAAACAACCTCTACCTAAACCCGCGAAGATCCATAACTGCCAGAGAGAGGGACTCCGAAAGAAAAATCCACAAGAGTTGCGTGAAAGCTAAAGAAACTGGGAGGTAGGGGCCACTAGAGCTGTGCGGTGGCGAGGGAAGTAGGAGCTGCGCAAAGGAAAAAAGTTTGAAACTGCCTCTAGAGCTACGTGAAGGTGAGGGTCACTAGAGTTGCACAAAGGCAATAGGATCTAGAAAGAAATGACCAAAGTTGCACGAAGGAGAGAGGCAAGGCTAAAACAAATAAAATAAGCTCAATCCCCAAAGGGGCACAACGACTTAGACAGGAAAAAGGATTACAACTTCTGAGATAGAGGGAAGAGAAAAGGAGGGCGAGGATGGAGATAATAAAATGAGACAAGCGAAGGGGAAGAATATATTGATGCACAACTTGACACATCAGGGACGAGAATATTTGCATTTCACGGGAAGCTTGAGTAGCTGCAATTCACTTGATAGCTGTAGACTGACTTTCTAGTCTATTCTTAGGGATGTCCTTGGATTTCCTGATCTTCTAAGATCTAACCATTCAAGCTGAAGTGACTGTTGCCCACCTTTTTATTCTCTCTTTGATTTATATTCTCTGCACATTAAGGCAAGAGATCCTATGGAATCGGTTTCTGAGCAATCACATTATCAATTCTAGATTCTCCCATAGGACGATTGACAGCCAGGTTCGCCTGAACATTGGTGGTATGGTTATTTTCTCTAGGATATGCTTGAAGGTTACTTCACCTAGAAACTACAAATTTTTTCCCACCCTTTTTGTTATTTGTCTCAGGGCCTTGTTCTTGGGGCTTCTTCCCACGATCGATTGGATTATTATTGAAGAGTCCCCCATTATGACTGGATTTTTCATAGTTCACTGCCTTAAGATTTTCATTCCCAAGAGGAGGCCATATGCTTTTGCCCTATTGTTGGATAGTTCTCCTAATCCCCATTCATAAGTAATAGGATTTTTCCCTCCTAGGTCAAAAAGTATACCTCCCGCTCCTGTCTTGCTGGGGTTGGACTTAGATGCATCATTGAACATTAAGCCGGGCCTATTTAAATTTTGTGTCCAAGTTTTGAAATCCTCTTTTTTTATTCTGATTTTCCAATTCTGCATTTTATTAAGAGATTTGCTTATGTGTGTTTTTTGTTGCTTTCTCATCACAAATTCAGCCCAAACTCTTTCCTCGTGCTGCATGTGTTTGACATTTATTGCTTTAACACCTTTAGAGTTGATGAATTCAGATGGCATGCTCCAAGTTTTACCCGAGACTGTTCTGGTATTTGGGGTGCAATCTTTAAAGATCCTCTGGTTTCTTGCTAATCAAATTTTCCAACACATAAATAAGGGAAGAATCAACCAATATCATTTGACTATTTCTTTATTTTTGAAGGAATGTGGATATTTTTTTCCCCTGGTTGATAACAGTTCATGCAAGGGCAGTGATTGTAGAATATTAACCTCCAAGGGACTAACTAACCCTTTCTAGCAAGCCCTGGCAAAGGAGATTACCACAAAGAGATGTTGAATATTTTCTTCACTTCATTGAACATAGTATAGTATAATGGGCCTTCATAACCTTTCATTTTAAGATTATTAGCGGTCAGTATTTTGCCTTTAAGCAGCGTCCACACGAAAACTTTGATTTTTGGCAGTGTTTCTATTTTCCATAACTCCCTCTAGTAATCCCAGTCTCGATTTCCTTGCTGATGTAAGGTAGCATATCCAGATTTTACTAAGAAATCCCCTCCATCAGGATCCCAATGAAGGGAATCTTTTGATTCTAGACTTAGAGCAGCTGCCCCCTTGAGATGTGAGATTAGTGACTTCCACTAAGGGACTAGGCCATGATGGAGGTTGAGAATCCTCAAATCTCCCCATTCTCCATCTCTCCCAAGAGATATGTCATCCAAAGTAATGATTCCTTTTGTTTTCATCCATCTTCTCGGGTCCAAAAGATTTCCTTGGCTAGCTATAGGTTGATTTCCCATTATTCTATCCTTCCATATTTTGATGAGTTTACCATTACCAAGGATATTAGAAGAGTTTTCTTTGATGAGGTAAACTGTTTTTTTAATCAAATTCCAGACTTGGGAGTAGGGCCTGATTGGATAACCTTTTCTCAATAAGAGGCTTCTATTGTGGTTCATGTATCTTGCTTCCAAGATTTTCTTCCACCAGCTATTCTCTCCTCTTATACATCTCCATGTTATTTTTGCTCATAGAGCCAAGTTCATTATTCCAGGGAGTCTTATTGCCAACCCACCTTTCTCATATGGCAGAGTTACTTCATCGCATTTCACAAGAATGTGCTTCTTTGTCTCCAATTTACTTCTTGCCATAGGAAACCCCTGATTACTAGCTCCAATTGTTTGTGTATACTTGTCGGGGCTAGTATTGTTGCATACCGGTAAATTGTGAGAGCTGTGAGTAGGGCCTTCATTAGAACCACCCTTCCTGCCATATTGAGCCATATCATACCCCAATTCTGCACTTTTTGTTTAATTTTCTCAATGTACTTGTTCCATATTTCGGTCTTCAGATTTTATTTTTAGATCGGGAGTCCAAGATATTGGAAATGGCTCCATTTTCCTTGGAATGGGATTTCTAGTATTTCTAAGAATTTTTGGAGAGTGCGAAAGGGGTGTTCCATCCAAATATTCTACATTTCTTGTTATTTAGTAGTCCTCCAGAGGCTTCCAAAAATTGTTTAGTGCGTTTTTTATTCTTCTTTCCATTATGCAGGAGGCCCCTCCCATGACCAAGGTGTCATCTACAAATAGTGAGTGGTCTATGCTTTTAACATTAGGAGAGATTGAGAGTCCTGTGATAGTCCTATCTTGTTTGCATTTCTCAAGACTTATGCTCAGTGAGTCCACCATTATGATATATAAGAAATGAGAGAGAGGACAAGCTTGACAAATCTCCCTTGTGCTTTGAAAGTATTCACTTGGTCTTCCATTAACCAATGGGGCAATTGAGGGGCCCACAATGCAGGGTTTTATTATATCTATTGCCTTTTTTGAGAAACCAAATCTCTATAGGATAGTAGCAAGAAAACCTAGGTTGACCCTATCAAATGCATTAGCGACGATCATTCCTTTTTCTCTTTTCATAAGGCTAGAGTGCAAAGTTTCCTACACTATTAGAATGTCGTAAAGGATTTGTCTTTTGGGACAAATCCTCCTTGGTTTTATGATATTATTTCTGTAAGCAATACTTTAATTCAATTTTCCATAATTTTTGTTATGATTTTGTAGGAGGAATTACACAGAGAATGTGCCTGAATCTACTAAATGAGTTTGCATTTGATTCTTTTGGAACAAGGGAAAGCAAGGAAGAGTTTGTGAATCCTCCAACCTTGAATTTCCAAAAAACATTTGTGATCATTCTTGTCGAATATTTTTTAATAATACTCTAGTTGTTTTTACATAAGGAAATAGGGAACCCATCCAGGCCTGAGACCTTATCTAGATGCAAATCCCAAACAACAGTTGCAACTTCCTTTTTTTCAACTTCTCTCGTGAGTTCATTGTTTTTTGCTTCATTGATTTTCCTGGGAATATGCTGAAGATAATCTTCATGTTCGTTATTTGCTGTCGGGGATGATAATATATTTTTATAGTGTCTATAAGCCTCCTTCTTTATTTCCTCTTGGCCTATGACTTCTTTGCCTTCGTTATCTTTTATATTGTCTATTTGGTTTTGATTTCTTCTTATCCTGGCCACATTATGGAAGAATGTTGTGTTCTTATCCAACTTTGAGCCATAGACTTCTTGAGTTTAGTCACCACTCTTCTTCTTCCTTTCTGTTTTGTCTATACATCTCCCAATATGCTTGTTTTCCCTGCCATTTTCTCTCCTGCGTTTCCTATTGCTTCTCTTTTTCCACTTGGATCCTATCAATTTTTTTTGTTATTTCTAGCTTTCTTCTTTCTGTTTCTAATTGGTTAGTCCTTGCCCACTATTTTAACTCTTTCCTCAGGGCTTTTAATTTAGTTTCCCAAACATAGCTAGGAGAGCCAATAATTGATTTTGTCTATTCTTCAACAATGATTTTTTTAACTTCTTCACTGTCATTCCAAGTGGAGCTAAATCTGAAAGGGATTGTGCCAAGGTTTTCTAACTTCCCAAGGGTGAGAGCCACCAGTTTGTGATCTAATGCTATATTGTGGATGACTTTGGATTTATTCTCACTGAAGGCATTGGCAACTTTGTCTTGTATTTTAAATCTATCCAATCTTTCCTTTATGTTATTTTTCCCAATTCTTTTGTTGGTCCATGTACACTTTCCATTTCTTGGAGGCATGTCCATTAATTTTCATGCTTCCATAATAGATTCTAATATTTCCCTATATTCCCTCAAATTTCTCCTCTGCATACAGTACCAGATTGAGATCTCCTTCAACTATTAAGCCTCTGATTTGGTCCTGCATAAGGTAATTTTTTAAGGTGGACTAGCAGACTTCCTTAGCCCTATAGTGGTTTGGGGCATAAATATTTATAATACAATATTTCTCTCTTTTTTTTTTGCAGGCCTGTTTTTATCCAGTGCATCTCTTTTTTTTTCCTGAATGAGCTCCCATTTTTCAGTTTTCCATAGAGTGCATATCCCTCCTCAGGCTCTGGTCGCTGGAATTGCGGTTCCTTGATAATTTTTTGGTTTTTGTAACATTGTTTCCATTTCCTTTTCATTTTTCTTTGTCACCTGAATCATAAAGACATCTGATTTCTCTTAGGTTATTAAATCTTTCATTGCCTTAAGTTTTGGTATACTTCCCATTCCTTTGCAATTCCAGGAGGCTATATTCATTATCACTTGATTTTATGGGTAAAAGGACCTTTCCCTCTATTAGGGTATGTGATTTTCTCCTTATTTTTTTCCAGGAAAGTATCCAGAGGTTGTTGGGTGCCCAGATCCATTTCCTTTACCGCATCTTCATCTCTAATTTCTCTATTGGTTTTTTTTGCCTACACTTTCAGGGTGGTTGAGAGAGGAGAGGAGCTCTTTGGAGAGGGTGCGAGCAATTATTCGGTCGAAGGAGGGGGTGAGGGATTTGGGAGAGGATAGGCAAGGAAGGGGAGGGTTAGAGGAGGAATGGTTAGAAGAGGGGGGGAGGAAGGGGGAGGGAAGGGGAGATCAGGTTCTGCAAGGGAGCCAAAGGGATTAGAAGCCAAAAGATCTCGATAAGGGGGGAGGGACTTGAAGACAGAGGGAGAGGGCAGAGGGAGAGGGGGATCATTTAGATGAAATAGGCCTGGTAGGGAGAGGATGAGGGGGAGGGGGAGGGGGAGGGTCGAGGGAGGGAGAATGGAAACAAAAGAGGGTTTGGGTTTTCTTACTTTTTCTTCTTGATCTGCTCCCATTTTGGTTCCTGGTTTTCTATTTCTTCTATTTCCTGATTTTTAGTACATCTATTTGCAAAATGACCATATTCATGACATACCTTGCATTTGAATGAAATTTGTTCATAGTCTAGCTATTGAATGTGAACCCAACTATCCACTTTGATCTTGATTTCTTCTGAAAGTCCTTTCCCTAGATCTACTTCTACACATATTCTCACACATGCATGCATGTTTTCCTTTGGCTCACTTCTGTCGATATATTTCCCCACTTCATTTCCTATTGCTTTAACAAATTCTTCTCCCCAGCAATGTAGAGGGAGATGGGGAAGACTCACCCATACTGGCACTGCATTTGACACGTCCAACTCTGGATCGAAGTCCGGGGTCCATGTATTGAGATAAATCCCTCTTGAATCCATGAAATATGGCTCGTTTCTGAAGATTAAATCTCTGTCCTCTTTCATTTCAAAATGGAAGGTAAAATATCCTCTTCCACAAAATCTGATGGATATTTTCCCGATGATAGATGAGGCCCAGTTTCTTTCAACCCATTTGAGGACCAAATAGGGAGAGGGCTAGAGACCAGTAAACTGACCCACCAAACCACATTCAGAGAGGGATAGATCTGTGCATCGAGGAAGAGAGGGAGGGAGAATTATTTCAGGTAACGGTTTGGGACAAGATCGTCCCAAGGAGGAGATCAAGGAGGGAAAGGCTTATGTATTTTCTCCCAACTGAGCTGAAGCTCCGGTAGATGGGACTGGAATCGATTTACCCTAAATAGGAGGCTCTGCATGTTCCATCGTGTACCAGTCGAGGGCTACAAGCCCTAGGAGTAGGAGGCCCTGAGAGCCAAAGGGAAGGGTGTTGAATATGTCAAGGTGGGAGCAGAGCGCGTGCATGGATCCATACATTGCTTTTTTTCCTCTTGTATTTTATGAGTAAATGTACTTGTTATTATGTGGCTTTAATGGTTGTTCTATTACTGATATTATTTTGGTTATATGCTGGTTATAAGCATGGTTTTATGGCAGACTTTAGTCATGGCTCTCATCATGTTTTGATTGGTAAATTAATTCTTAATGAATGTATGACCTAATAAATCATAATGAAACTATTGTGAGAAGGCATCAGACCTTCTTGAGGATTCCCGGATAAGTATGAGATCCCTATGTTCATATGTGTAATTATGACTTTTAGATTACATGTTCATGATGTGTTTGACAAAATGTATGTCATGGTTAGGTTTGGTTAGCTCAAGTTTTCATCTAAGTTTGTATGGAAGGCTTTGTACCTGTGTCATTTATCGTTTCTGAAAGTTTCATTAAATTTTGGGCAGTGTTCTAGAGACTAGCCCCGAAAAAGTGCCTCAAATCTCGTAGTCGCTGGCACAAAACTGGGTGAAAAAGATTACAGTCGCTCCCTTGCAAACTTATTAATGCGACTGGCAGGTTATAGTCAAATTCAGGCAGTGTTATGCCAATGTTTGGGAGTCCATATTAGTGAAAAAGTAGGTTAACTCAGGGTTTGGGCACCTGGAAGGGTGGTTTAGCTCTTGGGGTCCTGTAGCACCTAAGGGAAATCAATAAGGTTTTGGTTTGCCAATTCCACTTCCTTAAGGTGATCTAGGAGGTTGAATCACATCATAGTAACTCTTCATCACATGTTAACCCCGGTAGACCGGTTAACTTGGGTAAATGTGGGAGGGAGTGTTACACTTGTACAACTTTTTCCTTTCACTTGTTTGTTGATTATGATAATCTTAAAGTTCTTTAACAAAATAATTTATACATAACAAAAAAAATATTAATAATACATTTTCCTAGTTGATAGCTATCTAATTATTAAAAATAATGTTTTAAATGCATACCCCTTTCTTCTCAATCACATTTATCCCTTTCATATTTAAGAGAAGCACACATACTACAAACCCATATCCTTGACTTCTTAGGAATATAGACATCATCGAGCTATTTCTTCCACATCCTTGTATAATATGCGTATGTAATAAAATTACCATTTCCTTTAGCACTAATATAGAGTAGATAACTATATAGTTTTTCATCCATCTCGATGCTTTAAAAGTTGAAAAATTGGAGGAATCAACTTATAAGAACAATTTTATTGACGAGACCTAATTTGGAGAAATGGTTGTGTGAAACCTTCTAGGGGCATTTTGAGGCATTAAATGAAATATTTTGGGGTTAAAACTTTACCTCATGATAATCAAAGCCTGTGATTTTATTTTACACTAAAATACCTTTCCAATGGGGCAAGAATTACGTCAATTGGATTATGTATGCAAAAGTTATACCTCCCAGAAGTTGACCTGTCATGATTAACCACCATAATTCGAGAAGATGCCATGTCAACCCCCATTATTCATGGAAAATGGGCTAGCCACATGAAGACTATGAAGGAGACTCTAGATGTTTTAAATTTGTAACTCTAGTTGAGAGTTTAAGGAGTCAAACTTGACTCCCATTTGGATACCATGCTATGTTATAACCAATCCACTTGACATAAAATGGGTTCCATTCATTTTCTATTGTATCTTGTTCCACAATAGAGAAGAAAAACTTAGGAGTGGGGATGAGAGAGCATAATAGAGGGGGTTAGTGTCAATAATATCCTAGAAAGACACAAGTCTTAGCTAACTCCACAGAGAGTGTCTCACCTTCCAGCTAGGATTTCTCTAGTAAGAGTTTCCAAGAGCATATCTTGTGTTCATTGTGGTTGTAGGTGTGTGATTTTACTTTGTTATTCCCTATTTTCCACATTTCAAAAAGTACATGAATTAATAGAGAACAATAATTAATAAATCTAGAATCTAATAATTAACCCTCTTAGAATTTATTTTAGTCCATTTTTATCATATAAATTGTGATGAACTATCTAGTGGGTTAACATATCATTATTAACAAATTGATGACCACGTTCAAGATATTTCTTCATATATTCAGTGAAAAAACAAATTATTTGAGATATGTTTCTCAAATGTAGAGAAGGCTCCCGTGCTTCTTTAATAATATCTAGTCACTTATTTATATTTGATGTGACATAGGATCTAATAAATATTAATAACTATGTTGCTTTTTTCACTTTCTGGGGTGTGACAGGTGTACTCGTTGCAACTTCAAGTGCTTGGAAAGCCAGAGGGGTCATGAACAAGGGAGTGGGATGAAGAGCCTCTTCAAGTTCATTTATGCTTCATTTCAACCTCAAATTATCAACCTCTTGCTCAATGATAAAGTGAACAAGGGCCTCCCCTCTAGTTTGGTGTATTTTCAAGATTTATGTAGGTTCAACTCCTAAAATTTCTACCTTAGACTTTCATTAATTGGTAATCTTATTAATTTGAATATGTACCTTCTCAAATTGTAGCTTCTTGGTAGACCTATCACAATGAATATTGTGTATGGTTAAATTCTGGTCTTCAAAGGATACCAACTCTTCAACAACCAATACTTCAACTAATTTTTGTGTCTCAGCCATGAAAATACCACCTAGTCTAAGAAATAACACTGTCCACTTCCATATGCTTTGTATAAAAATAATAATAATACATTGTTACATAATAATAAATAAATGCAATAATTATCTAAAGGGGAAATCTAAAGGGGAACAATCAAAGATGCAACAACACACACACACACACACACACACACACACACACACACACACATAATGAATTGAATAGTTTAATGATGTTTACTTTTTTATACTGAAGGCCCTGACTTAAATATAACATTAGCTGCCTTTTAATGAGAGGTCATGATCATACCCATTTAAATAATTATTACATTTATTTATTATTACGTAATAATGTTTTTTTTTAATGCCTAACACCATATCTATGGGTCCTTTTGTGCGTTGGGACCCCTTTTTTCTCAAGCTTTTACTCTTTGACGAAGTAACAACATGGGGCCTTTCTAGAGTGACTTGTGGGAGTGGTTCTTCTCCATCTCGTCCATTTGAATCTCAATCATTATTCTCTCAAATTTTTATAGTAGCCTTTCTTCTTTGAGTTTGAGGAGGAACTTTGACAATCTTGTGGAGTTGAAGTTAGTTGAGTGTTGGTCGACTTCTTTCCTTTTATTTAGTTCTTCATTATATACTGGTGCTTACTTTTGTAACTATACCATTAATAGGTGTGGGTGTCTCATTCTCTTTGGATGGGAAAATGTGACTTTCTCTATTTTTTTCAGCGACTTTGGTAAGCAAATTTCTACATATGACCAATGTTAGATGTTTTGAAAATATCTATTTGGGGTCAAATCCTTGGGTGGATTTGGACTTAGCCAAATTAAAGAGCTTCAATAGCTAGGATAATTTTGAAAGGTGAGAATTTTTTTCACACTGATGTCTTCAACAATAAATGGAATTATTATAAACTAATTATTTTCCTGTCTCCCAAATAAATAAGCTAAGGTGATACTTTCCACAAACCTTTGCAATAAAATATCTGTCCAAAAAAAACTTGAGTGGTAATAGAGTTTTATCTTGATACCCATATAATCATATGAGAGTATGGCCTTCTTTTCCCTCATGTATCCCCTTTACCTATAAGAACTTCTAAGCCTTTGAGGATATTGTTTTGGGCTCTTTCTTTATTACTAGATGGATGAATTATTTGACAAACAAGACTTGAACTTCAAAAAAAATGGAAAGGGGACATATGCCTCCATACGATGGGATACTGAAATTGTGTTGGTTCTTTGTTAGGATTCAAATTGCTTTTATGGGGTAGTCTATGGTATGAATTGAAAACAAAATGGCCATTATCAAGTAGGTTATGATAAAGATCATTGGGTATTGAAGAGATTAACTAACTGAAAGGAAATATCATTTGAAATGACTTTGGCCCAGTAAAATATGACATCCTTTTTGAAAAAAAATAAAGTATGTCCATAACTAACTTGGGTACATTAGTAGTAGTTTAATCTCCCATGAATTGGGAAAATAACCAGGAAAAATCTCTATAAGGCTCAATGAGTATAGGGATATCAAAAAAAGAAAGGATGGATGTGACTTGTGTGAATGTTGCATGAAGTCTTGAATGGTATTCATTTTTCCACCTTGGGAATCTAGAAAAGCATCAACTTTAGACAACATAGGATGCTTGTTGGGATCTAGTAGCTTCAATATCTTCTTGAAAACCTTAGGAAGTAATGTAATTAGGTTCATCTTTAGTCCAAGTTTAATGGTTTTGGTATTGGTGTCAAATTGACCATCACAACAGTTAACAATTTCCATGATATCAAAGACTTCTAGGACACATGCAACATTTACCAACCCAGTGCTCCAAATATTGTTATTTTTCTTCTCCTTTGTGGCTAAATTTTCATACCACCGAAATGAAATTGACCAGTGGAAGTTCTTATCGTGATGAGCCTATGAGTTGGATCTATGTTTGTAAATTGGCTTATTCTTCCTTTTCCTCATCATCTTGCTTATTTCTTCAATGTACTTAGGACTACATGATAGATAAATGAGGCCTTACCAGAAATCTTAGCTATTAAATCCTTTTTTATGGAAACATTTAGTAGGATGCTACTTCTTCATGTACCACCTTCATCAATCCATGCAATAATGGTAATGGGAAGTTAATAAATTATGAAAAGTATTTAAGAGGTGTGTTGGCAGGTAACTCACATAGTACAATATCAAACACCTCTTTTGACCTCGAGGATCAGATTATCTTAAATGAGATTTCAGTTTCCCTCAAAAGGAGAAAATGGATGATTTCCACTAAGTATGGAATAAAGGTGGCAAAGTGACATTTATGGCATATCGTGTACATCCATTTGATATGTGCAGGAGATTACTTATGTAGAGAAAAGGATACATAGAATATTGAACTATGTGGAGGGTGAGTTGTGCGAAAGAAATGTATGTGAGGGGGAAGAGGTGTGAAAAGAGTTGGATCATATAGTTCTTTCACACACACACAAAATTACTAAGTACATATGGGTGTGGGAAGCAATGTGTGGGAAGAAGTATGCACAATTAGTCGAGATGTGTGAAGTGCGAACCAATCGGAAGTTTCCACACATTATGTATGTAGAAAATGACTAAGTACAATTATTTTTGCATATGTATATAATACAGAGTGATGGTGGTGGGGCACAAAAATATTTCAACAATCCTCAGTCGTCATTGATCTCACAACAAGGGGCAACCCAATATTTAATTGTGTTCTACATTATTGTGCATATGTTCCCCTCAATTAGTCATAGATACTTGAAGGGCAAGTATTGTGACACCCTAATAATTCTGAGTGGAGTTTTTTGGAGGGAACAACCAACTTAAAACACTTGGTATTAGGAAGCAAAAGGATACTTGAAAGGAAAGTGTGGTGGCATCCAACCAACTTGACACCCTTGGTATTTGGAAATAGAAAGGTAAATTAATTTTCAAGATATAAGGTCAAATCACTAACATTAAAAAGTATATGCAAAAGTGAGTTAGAGAAAAATGATTGAAAATTAGAAATGCTTGGAAAGAGGGTTATGGGGATAGACTTAAAATTTTATCTTAATTAAGTAATATAGCTATCCTGAAACATGTGGGGATAATCTTTTAAATTAGAAATAATGACAATAAAATGTTACATATGATAACTCTTAAAGAGGCAAGTGTGCATGAAATAAAAATAATCAATTTATAAATTAAGAAAATGATATTCATGAGAACCCTCCTTGTGAAAGAAATATATAATTGGAATCCCCAACTAAAAAAATGAAATAAAGAAATCATAAAATAAGAATGGTTAAAATAAAATAATAAAATAAGGTTAGTTAAG
>APFE030552740.1:0-27880 GCA_000404065.3 Pinus taeda
TAGTTCATTTCAAACCATTTGATCCCGATCTATCCTTAGATCTTGTTCTCCATCAACTTGTGAGATCCCTCCTTAGCTTAGATCAAGCAACCCATAACCTGCATACTGGATCTCATCCTTCATCAGATATTCAATACTTTTCATCCATTTTCCTAATGATCTTCTTCTCCTTTTATAGTCTTAGGCCTTGCTCAATACCATGGTCCAAAACCATAACAAACCAATACCATCAACTCAATACTAGGGATCAACACGTCTATCGAGATGCCATGGTCCAAAACCATAGGTTCAAGTTCCAAGGGCTAACCGCCACGAACCAAAGGTAAGTTTTCCCACATGTACGTGCTTTTCCGTGCATGGAAATGCATGCATACGCATACGCGACTTCTGATCAACAAACTCGCGTGTATACGCATTTTTGTATACCCAGAAAACTTGCGAGTATAACCTGTGTGTATACCCTACTTGGTATATAGCGAACCTGCATATATACGCGACTTGGTACATAGTGAACCTGCGTATATCCTGCCTTTGTACGCGACTTGGTATATAGTGAACCTGCGTATATACTCAGCTTTCTTCATTCTTTGTAATCTGATCATCAATTCTTTGCTACTGAAATACTGCACTATAATCTGTCATCTTGCCATCAAGGACAACACTTGTATCATAATGCCAACAATCTCCCCCTTTGGACTTGATGGCAAAGCTAACTTGTCATACTTAGAAACTATCATCTGATTCCTTTTAGTTGTCCTGCATCCCATGCATTCAGTCACATCTGATATTTCATCTGTATATTCATCTAAGTATATGTAAGTGAGATGATCTTTTATGAGAAGGTTGCCATCAAGTACAACACATGCATCATAATGCCAACACTTAGTGTCTATTTGAGATTTCATAACTCTTTCCCTATCTCTTATCTCACTCCTCTCTTCCTATCTCTAGTAGTTTTTCTTCCATATGTCCCATATCATCTACATTCTTTGATTTAGAAATTTGCATCCAGCGATGTGTCTATTCTCTCTCCTTCTCAACCTCAAAGAAGAGAGGGATGGAAAGTTTTTGTGGTATTATTCTACCTCCCTCAATGAATCTGTAATAGGAGTTGAGATTGTGTTGTGGGATAGGTTCCTACAGCTTTTAGGATTCTCCCTTTACTGTCTTTGGAGCATCTTCCTCCCCCTGTACTTGTGTTGTTTCTTCCTTTCTTTTCCTTTGTCCCTGTTTTCCTTCCTGCTGCGTTTTCTATGTTTCCTGTATTGATGAAAGAGTTTTTTGTAGGGCTTTCTGTGTTTCCTCTAAGATGTTTTTCCTTTTTTCAAGGGGGGTCAAAGGTTCTTTGACTTTCTTTGCTGAGGTTTACCTAGTGACAGACCACCTAACATAGGTGATTGGTGACTTTGGGGAAGCTTGGTTTGATGTGCCCTCTTCCCCTTTCATTTCTAGGGATACTAGTTTTTCTTGTTGTTTTGGTGGGTCTTCAATGATGATAGGAGTATTGGTAGGTGTTTGTGGTATCCCCTATTTTATTCTAGTGCTCCTCCTTTATTTGAAATATATGGGAGTCTACCTCTTCCTTTTTCCTGTTGACTTTATGGGTGTGCTTAAGGAGGTCAAGGAAACAACTGCCTCCTTCTTTGTGGGTTCAAGAGACACTCTTGGAGATTCCTCCCCTTCCTTGGTATGTGCTACAGGGATTGCCTTATCTTTCTATGATTCTTCCCCACTATTCTTTTCTCCCTCTGTTTTATTTGTCTATGCCTCCTCTTCTTCCTCCTTTTCTTCCTCTTCTTCTTCAGGTTCCTCTTCTTTTTCTTCTTTAGTTTCCTCCTCTTCTTCTTCAGGTTCTTCTTCCTGTTCTTCAAGCTCTTCTTCCCCTTCTTCAGATTCTTCTTCCTCCTCCTCACCACTAGAGTTTGGGTCTCTTGCATACTTAATTTCTTCAATTACAACCTCCCTATCCATTTCCGTAATTGTGGACCATAGAATAGGGAATCTTAATTGGCTTAGGGTATCTTCTAATATGAGTTTGATTAGTCTATGATGTGCCAGTTGTTGATGCTTTCATTCCTTTACCTTGATCCTCATGTCTATTATTGATTGAAACAAGAAGTAGGGCACACTAAGTCTTCTATTAAGGGGTAACTCTTCTCCAAATCTCAGCTCAAGGAGGAGTCTAAACTGGTAACCATAGACTATACTGAACCTTCTCTCACAAGAAATATACTTGAGAATGTGATAGCCTACTTCATCCCAAGGATAGGGAATTTTATCCCTTCTAATCCCATTTTTATCCTCAATTGGCTCCTCATCTTCCAAGAAAAAAATCTTCCTAACATAAGTGTCGCTAGCTTTATCCTCTTTTCTCCATTGTAAACCTAGAGGAAGTGTAGTGATTCTGTTAATTCTTTCAGGGGTAATTGTTGCTACCAATCCTCTCACCACAGAAGTGGCACTGAATCTAGCCTGAGGTGTGAGTTACATTGAAAATTCTCGACCTACATCATCATCATATCCTCTAAGTAGCTCGAATAATCCCAACCATTGGTGCCTTCTAAATATCTCTACCATAGGGGGATGGAGATGTATTCTAGATGTCCTTGCAGGCTCCCTTCTGTTGAAACCTCTTGTCATTTTCTCTCTCTGTCAATCTGACTGTATGTAGTTTGGTGGCTTTAACTAAGATCTTTCCCAGGTGACTCAAGGTTTAGAGTTTAGGATGGTGATGAATACAATTCTTCCTTTATCCCCACACAATTTCTCCACACAATTTTATCTATCTCTATGCACACTATAATTACTAGGAAAAAAATTAAAATTTCTTTTCATTTTCTCTTTTCTAGCTATCAAGTCAAAACACAGAGGATATGGGACACCTAAATTCCATTGTAATTCCTTTTTTGAGGAGAATTCTTAAATAGTTGGGCCTTAGGCACCCCCTCATAGAGTTTTTGATAATTCCCACTATTCCCTATAGTTTTTCTATGTTTCCTATAGGTGCTCACTACAGGATGGACGAGACTAGATTTCATCTTCAATGGCTCCTTCAAGTGGTCCCAGTTCTAAAAATCTCAAAATGAATTATGTATTCATGAAAGTAAGGGATTTTTTCTATTTATGGTCGATTCCTTGGAGTGGTGTGTTGGCTGGCAGGGTATGTAATTTCTCCTTTTGGATCGTTGGCCCACTATTAGTTATCATGCACCCCTTTCTCATAATCATCACCCACTCTTGTACAACTTAAATCAACCACCTTTCTGACTTATTTTCTTTGATTAGACCTTGCCACGTGACCTGCTCACTAGAACTTCACTTTTTTTTTTTGGACAGAGGGTGGCCAACTTAACTGGCCACCTTCAACTTATAAAACCAACTATTTCATATTCTTACAATTTTATCATATTTGTACATAGGAAAGAGTGTGGATCAGGTGTCATACCTCTGGCTTCTTTTGCTCAGTCAATGTGTGCTGGAGGGTGGCTCTGTTACGCTTCTTTTGGTTTAGGTACATATTCTCTTTCGCTCTTGTTTTGTTGATTTCACCTGGATGATAAGTTGGTCTTGTTTGTTGTGATGTGTAGGAGTTGGCCTCTTCTATTCTATTGAGCTCTGGATAGGTTCCATAGTGCCAGCAGGGGTGTTGATACTCTTCCTCTGCATGAATGTTGAAGGAGGAGCATGTAGACTATTGTTGTTATAATATAGGCTGCTACAAGGTTTCTTGTAGTACTACAAGAAATCCTCTAGCTGCCTCTTTCTTAAAAAAAAAAAAAAAAACTTTGGACGAGGAATAGGTGTTGAAGTAGGAGTGGAAGGGGTGGAAATGGGGAATATGGAGGTGTAGGTGAGGTAGGATACTGACAGTATGGCCCTTGGACTTTACTTTTTTTCTTTTTTCTTTTTTTTTCCTACGTGGATTTCTTAATGGACACAGAGGTTGACATGGTCATGAAATGGTGTTGGTTGAGATGTTGTAAGGTCAATGGCCTCCTCTTTCAACCCAACATAGGCCTACACTAATATTTCTCAACTAGGATTCCATTCATGTAGATTCTTAGGACATCATGTGGTACTACAGGAAACTTTTGTAGTAACTACAGGAAATTCAATAGAAGTTAGAAATTTTCCTATAAATTGGTTTTTTGATGGTTGGATATGAGAATGGATGCTGGAAACATGGTGGTCATCGAAAATATGAAATGAATGAAGGAAGAATGGGGTTTTTCCTTGGCTTGTTTCCCTTTGAACGTGGTGTCCTTTATTTCCTTGAAAACCTGCAAAAACCACATAATTTTATTAATGGGCAGGTTTGAGGTCCCTACCATAATGTTTTTGTGTTTTTTTTTTTAAGATAGGCAGGTCGCCTCAAAGGAGGTTTTCAAACAGTTTTCCTGCCCTAGGCACCTTAAGGGAGGTTTTCCCCAAGGGATCTTTTATTTTTTCTTTTTTCACTCTTGGGCTACCTCAAGGACGTTTTCAACCTTGTTAGTGTTAGTCTTGTTTTCCTATCACCAATGATCAAATATGCTTTTGCAAAGTCTGTCAACAGTCTCAAAGTTAAATTTTACCATGTCATTAGGTTTACAAAGTAAAATTTAGTCATTGGTTAGTTTTGTTGACACCTAATCCTCATGATTGGGTGAATTTATGTAAATAACTAAATTAGGAATGTGAACAGTCATCAGGAGATGAACTGAACAGTCAAAGCCTATTGTATATAACAAAGACATACCTTAGCGAATCAGTTTTTCTGCCTAATGGGGTTACTGCCTGACTTGACATGGTATCAGAGCCAACTCCTTTTTTTAGCTCTCATGCTCCTTGTAACTCCTCTGTCTGTCTGCCATATTCCTTTTACCTGGCTCTCTGTCAGCTAGAAGGTGTCTGTCCATGAATGTTTGTTGTTTTTCCATATTCCATTTATAAAACCTGCACCCTGCTCTTCTGAAGCGTTGTCCATATTGTCCTGAAAGAAGCGTTGTACGTTAAATTTTTTTGTGAATGGTCTGACATAGTATCCACGCCGATTTGTGAAGGTCCTAACATTTGAATGTTTCCTGACATTGAACGTTGTGTATACCCTTCAATGATGTTCATTCCATTGAACACTGTCTATTGAAATTTAGCTGCCCTTACTCTGTTACGCCCCCACCTGTCTGTCAGTGTGCGTTATTTTCCGACCTGCATTGGTTAGTCTTTTAGCTGGTGCATTTCAGTGGTTTCCATCCGAACATGCGTTTCATATTTTTCTAATGTGTGTTTCTTCATATTTTTTTATCAAGGCTCTCAATCTACTATGATGTTTTTTTCCTGTGCCCATTTCATTGCTAGCACACCATTAAGTTGCAAATCACGCCATCATTGCACCATTAGTCTCTAGTTTGCACAGTCATTTTCGGCGTTGGATTTCCCTCTATGTTGATTTTTTTTATGGATTGTCAAGTGAAGGCTGTAAACATGAGTGATTGAATTTGGAGGAGGACCGCAAAGAGTTATGTTCCAGTCAGAGGAGACTACCACCATAACTGGAGACTGTCACTAGAGGAAGGCAGGTTGAGGAGCCTCGCCCTTCCCTTGCCGCATGCAGACATCCCTTGGCCACTACCATACACATGGATGCATGGGTTACATGAACAGCAAGTGGACTTGTTTCCGATTGTCCTACTATTCTTTCATATAGTTGAACACTGGTTTGACTGGACTTGTTTCTGACTGTTCTAATATTCTTTCATATAGTTGAACATTGGTCATGGTATATCCTTTCAAATAATTAAACGCTGGCCTAATATCCTTTCAAATAGTTGAAAGCATACATTTGAACGATGACAACAAATTTGTAGCAGAATATTTGGTGGAGGCAGAACGTCCATGATGCATTGAGCCCTTTTAAAAGAAGCGTATACTGCGTATGCATTTAAGGTTTCTATTGGTAGTCATGTATGTTTTGAAAGTCATTTTGTCTCTGTGTATTGAAGTTGTGATGGCAGTTATTCAATGGCTACATGAAAACCTTATGTTAGAAGTTTTAGTGGACGATAATACCCTTTGAGAATGCCCTTTTGAGTACATTTTTATTGTATATTGGTCGAAGTATTCTTTTCTATCAGCAAAAGTTCTTTTTCAGAATGCATTCAATCATATCCATGGTAGGAATAGTTTTCACTGGCAAGGAGAACTATCCTAAATGGTCCCGGATGATAAAACACACCCTCATCTTCAATGATTTGTGGAAAGGAGTGTGTGTCTGAGAAGGAGACAATGACCCAGTACAGCCTACCTCAAACAAAGAGCTCGTCATTTGGAAAAACAAGAACAACAAAGCTTATGCATTAATCGCAGCATCTGTAAATAAAGAGGTGAGTCACCATATTTCATCATATTCAACTGCCTTTGAAGCTTTACAAACGAAGAAAGAACTCTATGACTCACATTCTGCACTTGAAGTCGTTCAACTCATGATTAAACTCTTCACTCTTGAACTGCAAAATAATGATCCTCTTGCTCTTGCATCTGAAGTAAAGTCTATAATGCATGATATAAAATCCACTAAGGTTGAATTGGATATTCCTCTTATTGCTTTTCTCAAGGCACTTTATCCTAATTACTCCAATTATCTTGAGTTATTCCAAGCAAATGGAAATCTCAAACATATAACCTTTGACTCTCTTGTGAAAAAGTTTGTTGAAAGAGAGAAAGATTTTGGAAAGAAGACAACCCCTGAATATTCTGAAGAGACTGTGTGCCTTGCTCATAAAGAAAAGCATCCTTCTCAAAATTCTACAAGAGGAAGAGGTGGACAAAGAGGAAGAGGAAGATATTTCAGAGGCAGGGGGGGTAGACATTCTCAAGGAGAAAAGGCAGATTTGCACTGCATTCACTACAAAAGAAATGGATCACATGATGCCTCTACATGCAAGCTACCATGGGACAAAATTGAGCAGAAAAGAAACCAACAGAAAGGTGAAACTGATGATACAGACAAAGGTAAATCACCTAAATCTACTCACTATGTTGAGGCACAATGTAACATTGGAGTAAATGAATATTTTTTTAATGCTTCACTTTCTTCATGGAAAAAAGATTGGTTGCTTGATTCAGGAGCAACCTGCCACATGACTCATAGAAAAGATTTTTTTTAAGATTTCACTAACAATGTTGATGGAATAGTATACTTTGCATATCAATCAAAAATCAAGCCATCGAGGCTTGGCACAATCAGGCTTAAACTTCCTGGCCTTCCAAACTTTCTTATGGATCATGTTCTATATCTCCCACAGCTCAAGAGAAACTTGTTGTCCGTGGTCCACATCCGCCAGCAAGGTCACTCCATTCATATGTTTGATGGCAAGCTTGAGGTAAGAAAAGCATCTGACCACTCACTTGTTATGAGGGGAATAGAAGAAGAAAGGCTTCTCAAACTGCAAGGACATCTGCTCATGCACAACATTTCTCATACAATTCTCATCATGAAGAAGGTACACTTCCATCAAGTTTATTATGGCATGCTAGATTTGGACATTTGAACTATGACAATCTATGCTTATTGAAGAAAAATGGTGTTTCTAATTTGCCTACAATTCCTAGAAAACTTAAGCAATGTGATTCTTGCATTATAGGAAAGCATAGAAAACAGTCTTTTCATGATTCACATTCAAGAGCACATAGGAAAATTGAACTCATTCATTCATATGTATGTGGTCCAATGCCTGTTTCTTCTGCAAATGGAAATGAATATATCATGGCGTTTATTGGTGACTACACCAGAATGTGTTGGGTTTATTTATTGAAGAACAAATCTGATGCTTTTCAAACATTCAAGAATTTTCATAAATGGATTGAAAATGATGCATAATCTCATATTGGGTCTATTCACACTGATAATGGAAAATAATACACATCAAATGAATTTGAAAACTATCTTTGCCGACATGGGATCAAACATCAAACAACTGTGCCTTATAATCCCCAACAAAATGGTGTAGCTGAAAGAATGAATAGAACAATCTTGAATATGGTACGATCCATGCTTTTCTTAAAAAATGTAAAGATAATGTTTTGGGCTGATGCTCTTCTATGTGCTGCATATATAAAGAATAGATGTCCATCTAATGCTATAAGAAACAAGACTCCTTATGAATTGTGGTATGGGCATGTTCCTTCGGTAAAACATCTCAGGGTCTTTGGTTCCACCTGTCATGCTTTGATACCAAAGGTACATAGAAACAAACTTGGTGCTAGAAGTCGTAAGTGTATCTTCTTGGGGTATTCAAACACCTCCAAAGCATACCACCTCTATCATGAAGTAAATAAAAAGTTTGTTGTATCTAGAGATGTAATTGTTCTTGAATCCTCCAAAACTGACAATGTTGTTGAGCGGCAATTTAATTGCTTGGATAGATTCGCAAAAACAAAATCATTTCAAGAATTTGATAATCAGATTCCACATCTTGAAGGGGGATTCCTATACTAGATCAACATGTGGAATCTTCTTCTGAAGAATACTCTCCCCCGCATGAAACTCCAACAACGGATGATGCTTTAAGTGATGTAATTGATAGAATTGGGAGACTCAATCTTGATTCAGTCCAAACTCAATCAACTGAGCAGCCTGGACCATCCCAGAAAGGTCCCCCAAAGTGGCTGACGAAGACACTTGAAAGTGTTCATCCTGATGAAATTGGAAAAACAGGAACCAGAAATTCGAACCGACAAAATGGAGGTGATGTAGATGACTCTAATTCACCTATTGATATGGATGTTTCTTATGATTGTGAATTGAACTTGTCTACAGATTTTGAACCAACTTCCTTCAAAGGAGCTACTTCTCATGATGAATGGAAAGAAGCGATGCAAAAGGAGTATGGCAAGCACAAAGCTAGGCTTGTGGCAAAAGGTTTTGCATAGAAGGAAGGGGTCGAATATGAGGAAACTTTTGCCCCCATAGCAAAATGGGCCACCATCTGGACACTCTTTGCACTAGCAGCTCAGAACGGTTGGAAAGTCCATCAATGGATGTAAAAACTGCCTTCTTGAATGGAGATCTAAAAGAGAATGTTTTTATGTCCCAGCCTGAAGGATTTGTTGTGAAAGGACATGAACATAAAGTATGCAAACTTGTGAAGTCCTTTTATGGCCTCAAACAAGCACCACGAGCCTGGTATGAAAAGCTAACTGAGCATCTTCTGAAACTCAACTTCAATCATTTTGATCTTGATGATGCAACTTTATTTGTCAAGAAAGTTGGAAAAACAGTTGTATATCTTGTGGTATATGTAGATGATCTTTTAATGACAGGAAACAATGAAAGTTATATTGCATCCATAAAGAAGGAATTGGGGAAAAGTTTTGAAATGACTAATTTGGGCTATGTTCATTACTATCTTGGCATTGAAGTAACCCAACATCCAAAGTCCATATTTCTTTCTCAAAAAAAATACATTTGAGATTTGTTGAACAGGTTTGGCATGACAAAGTGCAATCCTCTTACTACTCCAATGGAACAAAACTTAAAGCTCGCATCTATTGAAGGAAAGGAATTTGAGGATGCAACAAAGTATAGACAACTTGTAGGAAGTCTCAACTACCTAAATACTACTAGAACAGACATTTCATTTGTTGTTGGAATCCTCTCCAAGTTTATGCAAAAGCCTTGTGAGGGACATTGGTCTGCTGCAAAAATAGTTCTAAAGTACTTGAAGGGAACTCAAGACTTTGGAATCAAGTACACACAAGTGGATGACTTCAGCTTGATCGGATACTCTGATTCATACTTTGATGGAGACAAAGAAACTGGGGTATCTACTTCAAGATATGCTATGAGTCTTGGATCAGGAGCTACCTCCTGGAGACAACACAAAAAATCAGTTCCAGCAGATTCCACAACAGAAGCAGAATACGTGGCAGCAGCTGAAGCAACAAAAGAAATTGTGTGGCTCAGGAAAATTCTTGAAGATTTGCGGAAAACAGTACAATCAACTCCACCTCATGATGACAACACCTTGCAATAAAGTGGCCAAGATGCAAAGTTATATGATCGAACAAAGCACATCAATACTAAATATCATTGATCCGACATCATGTTGAGGCCAAAAACAATCATCTCTGTCATTGTTCCACAAATGAGCAAAATGTATGACATCTTCACCAAAGCACTTGGAAGAGAAAAGCTTGAAAGATTCAGAACGATGCTTGGACTCACCAACATCCCTTTAGATTAAGGGGGAGAATGTTGACACCTAATCCTCATGATTGGGTGAATTTATGTAAATAACTAAATTAGGAATGGGAACAGTCATCAAGAGATGAACGGAACAGTCACACCCTATTGTATATAACGAAAAAAATGCCTGATGGAATAATACGAATCAGTTTTTCTGCCTAATGGAGTTACTGCCTGGCCTAACAAGTTGGTCTAGGAATGATTTTAGTCTTTAGGGAAAGTCACATATGCTAGTCACCTACCTCATTTAGATGTAGGTGTCATAATAAAAAGAAGGTTTCCATTTTATTACTCATCATCATCATTCCATTCAGTTTCAAGTTTTCATTAGGTCATCAGGGTATCAAGGTCCATCATCATCATGTGTAAATCCAACATTAAATAAAGCTTGACAAGCAGTTCTTTGACATTAACTTGATGAGTTTTCACAAGTTCATCATGATTTCAGTTTCAAAGGCTCCACGAGAAGAAGTTTTAGTGTTCAAAAAGTGAAAATGTAGCCCAGGTTTCAACTCTTCAAGGTGACTTAGTGTTAAAAGTGAAAAATCAGTTTTTTGAAAGGTTTGTGGGGCCTATTTCTTTTCAAAAGGAAAACTAGCTTGCCTATATAAACCCAAAAGTCCCCAGACTGACTTTATTTTCCTTTTATTCCCCTTTTTGAATTGGGCTCTCTCATCCATTGGCGTGAAAAACTAGAGTTTTTAGGAAAAATTAGCAACACATTAAGGGTGTTTCACTTCCAGAGACTATGTTGTGCTTCTAAGGCCAGCATTGCGCTTCTAGACATTGCGCTGCGCTTTAGCATTGCACTTCCAGAGACTGTGTTGCGCTTGTGCCAAAGTAGCTCAAAACCATCCAAAAACTCACCCAAAGTGAAATTTCAATCTTTCAAATTGTTTCTTACTAACCTAGACTCCTCTACAAGTAAGTGCATCACCTTACTTACCTTTTTATTTAGCAAGATGGATTCAAGCTTAAGATTTTTCCATTTAGGGTTTTTAGTGAATGTTTCATGAAATGAGCTAGGGTTGATGATGGTTGGTCTAGTTTTCATATTTTAAACATGTAAAACTATCATTCTACACCTCTACACATGTTTAATACATTATGAACCATTGAACCAACTACAAATCACCAAATTACTTCACCAAAAATGAAACCCTAGCTCATTCCTAAAGGATTTGGACGGTTTTCCTAGAAACTATGTTTTTCATTTTTCACAAATACTCTTGTCCTTCATTCCACCTCATTTCATTTTCACAAGTTTCTTATAGTCCATATCCACCTCCTAGAATTTCCCTTGCCAATTTTTCCACTCCACCTATCCATCATTTCATTTTTCACTCATCCCTCACTGTTTTTTCTCATTTTGCTATTGCTAGGGTTTCGGTCATCATGGAAAGATATTCTTCACCAGAAATGAAGAAATACAATAAGGGAGGAAAATTTCTTAGATATGAACCAGCCAACTACAATGAGACCAATGCATCACCCTTTATCAAGAAGTGCTTTGAAGATGTGAACTGTCTATATTTTTACAAAAGGGTGTGTGAAGTAGGTTTCCATGAACAGTTGACAGATTGGGTTTCCACTCATTTGAAAGCGACATTATTGCTGGTGTGGAGTTCACATTTTCAGTAGCCTATATTTCACTTGCTACAGGGATACTAAATTATGGTAAATATTGTTTTAAGGGGATGAACTTACATCTTGTACATTGTAGGTCCTTCTTGAAAACACCATACAGGGAGACTCATACACATATCATACCTTTTAGATACCTATTGGAGAAATATGCTCCATTGATGAAAGTTGTCATGAAATTTTTCACATGTGAAGGAAGGTTCTCTAGACTATATTCCTATCACATTTGACATCTAATGCACTTTACAACTCATAAACCTGTAAACATGTGAAACTATGTAGGAGCCTTTCCAAGGTGCCAGAGAAGTTACAGGTGAAAAACAAAGAACACAATCCTAGTCTATTTAATCATAGTTTGATCAAGACTATAGTGCTCCATCAACTTGCAGAGAAGAACATGACATGGGAGTCTTTCTTGGAGGCATCATTGAAATGGCATGAATCCAATGTTTTAGTTCAGCATTCAAGCATGCCAACACAGCAAATGGAGGTTGGGTCCTCAAGAAAATCAATCGAGATTCCTAAAGCACCTAGACCTAAGGTGACTAGGATGTACAAAAGAGGAAAAAGGCTTGTGTTTACTTCTCATGGTAAGAAAGGGACCAAGCCTTCTACATCAGCAAAACAAGGGTCACCAGTGCAAGATAAAGATTTGGTTGAGCATGGGTTTGAGTTAGTAGACTTAGAAGCAGAAAATGAGCCCTCAAGCATGCAACAGATTAACAAAGACAAAGACACTCAGATCAGAGAAATCATGGACAACATGGAAAGGGAAAGATTTGTCATTTCATTCTTAGAACAAGAAAACAGTCAGTTAAAGGCAAAGCAACTTATCATGTAAAAGGAGAAAGCTAAAATATTGTAGCAAGAAGACAAGGGAAAAGAAGTCTTGGAAATCAATGAGGCTGAAGGAACTCAAGAACAAGGTAAGAAGAAGAGGCCAAGAACCAAAGGGCTTAAGAAAGCATTGAAAGAGGAGAAAAAACACATCTTGCTAGTTGAGGAAATAGAGTTAGAAGACAGAATTTCCTGAGAGGTCAATGAAGACAGGGTGTATTGGTTAGACAAGGTGAATGACCATTGGGGAAACTTCTGGACAAGGCCAATAGAGACAGCCAGCTACTAAGGCATATGGCACATCACTACTAGGCCAAGAATATGATTTGCAATGTCAAGGTCAAACAGGTGGAAAATAAGCTCAAAGAAGCACTAAAGGACCAAAATGAGAAGGGTAACTTAGAGATGCTTTCTGAAGCATCCATGAGGGCTTAATATACTTCATTTTATAACTTTTTACCAACTTTGAATAAATTCTGAACATTTTTGGTTTTTTGGATACTTTGGTGCCTTATGCAAAAATTTGGATAGTCAAGGCACTGCAATTTTTCCTTAGGCACTGAAATAAAAAATGGCTTGCATTTTTTGACAACCCTTGGCATCCTCTCAAAACCCATTTCTTCAGGTTTTCCAGAGAGGGTCTAAATTTTGAGAAAAAAATGGAAAAAGTGGTCAAACATCAGCTTTTTGGACCTCTTTTTGACAGGCATTGCGCTTCTAAAGTGACCTTCGAAGATTGGATTTGTGAAGCCCTATCCATGGGTAATTTTCAAACATTCAAGGTTTTCTGGAAGATAGACTTGAAAATATAGTTGACCATTCTTTCAAATCTTCATTTGGACCTCTGAAAGTCACCTTAAAGTGGGCTCAGAGTCGGCGCTACGCTTTTGCAATTTCCTGTGTTTTTTATTTAAAGTTTCACTATTTAAATTTCCTAGCTTTTAGTTTGACTTGGTCAAAGTCAAACATATTGATGTAATTGAACTTTGTTCGAGGTTAGATGATGTAAGCATGAATAAATTCACATGATAGATTGTTTCTGATGTTTAATAGGCCTCATTAAGAAAGTATAATCCAAATCAAAGTCTACAAAAAGTGTTTGTATTTGACCTTCTCACTCTCACCTATTGGTTGAGAGAATATTGCAATCAGTTCCATCACCTAGGAGTTCGACTCCTGAAGGTCAGGAAGTAGTTCAATTGAGTCTATATGTACTATTTCTCATTCAGGGAGAATGGTTGGACTTTTGTGGAGGAGGCTTGTATGTTATGATCTTTTCAGCTAATACAAGAGTAGTTGCAACTATTTTTCAGGAACTCTAGTTTTGTAAGTCTATGGTGTTTGTTTAATCTTTCTATCAATTTCTAATTGATAAATCATCTTTCTTCACATGCTTTGTCTTCTTTCTAGGCAGTGTTCATAGTTGTGTTTATTTCTTCTAAGCTAATGAACTCATACTTACATATGTTCATTAGTCTCTTCAAAAATTTCTAATCTATACTAAATTGACAACATTTCAAGTATACCATATCCTACGAATACCTAGCTCCTTTCTATACTTCTCCCTGCATTCCTAAAGACTAGACCTAATCACTTGCTCTAAACCCTAGTCCAGCAAACCCTAAATTCTTTAATTCACAAATACACAAACAAACATGCATATCTAGCCTAAAAATTTTGTTCTTTAAAGCTATTCGTTGATAAAAAAAATTGAGACATCCTTCTCTTGCTTAGTAGGGCTAGCTACTGAGTCGAAAGTGGTTCGATGTTACCTCTTTTGATCTCCTCCTCGGCTTAGGAAATTGTAGAGGATAACATTTTTGGCATCGTTGCCTGGAAAATGAATGATAAATCATTCCTGGGGGATATCTTAGAGCTTTCAGGAGAACTGGTTCTATAGTTGATAGTTTCCAGTATTCAAACATACGCTAATTTACAAATTTTATCAATCTTAAGGTGAGACAAAATTTTGGCTTCTAAAATATATACCAGGTCAAATCTTGACCCAAATCCACCTTTTATTGTTGAATATCCTTAAGAACTGCTCAGAAAACATAAATCACCCATCACTAAAAGTGCAGTTCAAAAAAATAAAAGAACGACTTCTCTACCTAGAAAATATTTTCTTTTGACCAGCTTCCTTTTGATACTCAGTTAGAGTTGTCTCTTTCAAGGTCAAAATCTGAGACTTTCATTTCTGAAGTAATATTTGAACCTCTTCAATTTGAATCGCATTCTCGTTCTTTAGAATCTCTATCTGCTAGAGTTGATCATGAGTTGTGGCTGAATTTTAGCAAACTTCAAAGTCTTGCTGACCAGCTCCAAATCACTACTGAAAGATCCTATATTTAGTATTAGCTTGAATACTTAATTGTTGTCTCATCCTCCACTACACCTCCAAATATATCCACTACACATCCAAGTAGCTCTACTACGTCTCCAAGTACCTCATCCACCTCATCCTTTCTTCCACCACCTCCATCAGTATCATCATCTTTACCTACACAGTGCATTTTAGTACCTCCATCACCTCCACCAGTCATGGTACGATTTGCACCCCTCATACTACCTAACCAGCCTGTTGCTTTACTTCAAAACTATGGTCAAAGACTTCCTCTATTTGATGGGAGTTCAAAAATCATAGCTCGGCATCATGTTGATAAATTGATAGATTTTATTGATCTAGAAGAAATTGATGAAGATGATGCTAAGATGAGAATCATAGCTCAAAATTTTCAAGAGATGTGAAGAAATGGTTTCAGAACCTAGCTACTAATTCTGTCAATAACTCATAGAGGTTGATTGAGTTTCTCCTAGCTCGTTGGAAAGAGAAGAGGAATCCATTGCAGATATTGGCTGAGTATAACTCAATGAAAAAAATTACAAATGAGATAGTTCAAGAATTTATAGAAAGATTCAATTTGGTATACAATTCTATTCCTGATGATATGAAGCCTCCACCTGGTCTAGCATTTCTCCATTATCCCGATTCCTTTGACCCAAACATGGCATATCAGCTCAAAGAGAGAGACCCTGCAACTCTTTAATAAATGCAACAAAATGCAATAAGTGTTCAAACCAATTTTCTCATCAAGAAGTCTAAATCAAAGCCTGAGAGGACTGAGAAGAAAGTTTTTTTTAAAGAAGAACCTTCATCATCTTCAGATGTAAAGCTTGACACTCTAATCAAAATTATGGATACAGTATCCATAATTGATCGACAAGTGGAGCCTTCAGTGAGGAATCTAAACTTTCATCTCCAGCAACAACAGCAGTTCGGAAATAGACAGAAAGAGTAGTGAAATCAAGATCCTCAAGGACCAGTAAGAGTGCCATTTCAACAATATTATACTGAAGGCCAAGAAGAAGATGAAGAAGAGATTGTGGAAGCAAATCACTTCTTTGAAGAAGATAAGCTACCTACCTTTTTGATAGAAGAAGATCAATTTTCTAAAGATTCTTTCACAATAAGTGATCAACAACTTGTACTTGCAAGTGACAATCTATGGGTTGTTCAAACTGGAGAATACCAAAGAGGATATCAAAATTATCTTAGTCATCTGCAAAAGTGGTACAACTTGAGGAATAGAAATTTGCATGTTACATTGAACCAAAAGAGGAAAAATCTACTGAAAGACACACCAAGCAAAGAAGAAGCTCCTCCAAATTAGAATAAAGAAAAAGAATTTGTTATACTCAGCCAGGATAAAACAAATGAGGCATATACCAACAATGTGAGGAAATACAAGGAGTTTAAAAGTGAAAGTCACAAGAAGGAATCTCAAGCTAAAGGGTAGATTGAAAAGAAGGATGTCGCTGCAAAGGACGTAGAAAAGTAATCTAATATTTTTAGTTTGGAAAATGAAATTTCTAAGTTGAAAGTTTCAATTCCTCTAACTAAATTAGTGAAGAATGACAAATATAAATTTCAGATTGAAAAAATGCTTCAGATTGACCAGATGTCAGATACTGTAAATGTGGCTAATGATGAGCCAGAAATCCTTTTTGGTCCAACCTTAGAAGGAAGTCCTGAAGATAGTGAAATCCCACCTTTTTATCTCAGTCTCAAACTTCATGACTTTATCCTCCATAATGCCATGCTAGATTCTGGTGACTCACATAATCTTATGCCCAAAGTCATCATGGAAAAACTAGGACTGAGTATCACCTAACCTTATCATGACCTCTATTCTTTTGACTCGAGTAGACTAAAATGTCTTGGCCTTATTAAAGACTTGGTAGTGTCCTTGGACCAAATTCTAGCCAAGAATTTGTTGATGGATGTAGTAGTTGTTGATATTCCTCCTAGGTTTGGTATGTTTTTTTCAAGGTCTTGGGGAGCAAAACTAAAGGGCACTCTACACCTTGACTTTTCATATGTCACTATCCCAGTATTTGGGCAGCTCAGGAAAATCTATTGGGAAAAGAAGATGAAATTCATGATCAACAGTAAGGAAAAACCAATAAATTACCCTATACATGTTGTGCACACTGATCTTTATTATTTCATTTTGTTTAGTGATATGAATTCAGTCGATTATGAAAGTCAGCTTGTAGAAATTTCAGAAGTTCCAAGGGTTATAAGAAGCATATAAAGAGTTATCACAGCTGAAGGGAAAGAGATGGATGAAGATTGTTTACAGCCAGCAAACCCGCTTGAAGAGATTTATGAGATAGTGAGAAAAATAGAGGGTCTTGAGATAGCTAGCCATATTCCTAAAGATAAAACAGTCCAGCCTTCAGAAATCCTTTTTCTGGATGAATAAAATGGTCTTGGGACCATGGAGTTCGATGGTGCATTGGGAAGAGAAGGAGTTGGGATTGGTGTTTGGATACATGGTCCATTACATCAGCCATGTAAAATTCCTCGCAATGTAAGAATGAGTTCTTACAAGTTAGCTTTTGAATGCTCAAACATTGAGGCAGAGTATGAGGCAATGATTGTTGGCCTCAAAATTCTGAAGAAGTTGGCAGCAAAAAAAAATTATGTTCATGGTGACTCCGAGTTGGTAATCAAACAAGTTAAAGGGGAATACTAGGACAAGCATCCAAGAATGAGAGCTTATCACAATGTTGTACTTGACATCCTCAAAACTTTTACAGAATATACTTTGTCTCTTGTTCCTAGAAATCATAATGTTATAGTTGACTCTCTTGCTACTGCAGCTAGTATGGTGAAGATTCAAATTCAAACTAATCATAAATAATCTATCCATGTCAAACATCGCGTAGCAGTACCAAATAATATGATATTTTGGAAAGTGTTTTGGGATTATAAACAGATCGACAATTTTCTACAATTGGAAGGATAATTTCAGAATTTTTGCATTGATAACACATCCAATATGAATGATCCAGACATTCAATCATCTCAGAGTGAAATGTTGCAGCTGAATGACAACAACATTCCAAGAGGTCTGGTACCTTTGGAAGAGTTGTTTGATTGTGATGATGTGGCCAAAAATCCCACCCTTTTTCCCACAGAAAAAGGTGTTGAAGATGTAAACATTGGTGCAACTAACAAGACTAAGATGGTCAAAATATCAAAGTCATTATCTCCGGAAATGAAAAGTAAGTACATAGCTTTAATGAAAGAATTTTCTGATGTATTTTCTTGGGACTATTCAGAAATGAAATTTTATGACAAGAGTATCATTCAGCACACCATTCCAATCAAGCCTGATCAGAAGCCATTTCGCCAGAAACTGAGAAGGATTAATCCTAAGTGCTGCCATCAATTGAAAAAGAGGTAAATAGGCTTTATAAGTCTGGTATCATAGTTCCCATTTGATTTTCTAAATGGATGTCTAATCTAGTGCCAGTAAGAAAGAAGACTGGGGAGATTCGTCTTTGCATTGATTTCAGAAATTTAAACAAGGTGTCCCTAAAAGATAATTATCCCTTGCCAAAGATGGATCATATACTTCAAAGGGTAGTTGGGTCTTCTAGGATTTCATTGCTAGATGGATATTCCGAGTACAATCAGATTTTGGTGCATAAAGATGATTAGCTGAAAACAACCTTCACAACACCATGTGGTACATTCATGTATGCCAAGATGCCTTTTGGATTAAAGAATGCAGGAGCGGCTTTTCAGCAGGCTATGGACATAGCTTTTTCCAATGAAAAAGATGTGTTTCTAGTTATATATTTAGATGATTCATAGTGTTTTCCAAATCTATTGAAGATCATTTACATCATTTGAAAATTGTTTTTCAGAAATACAGAAAATTTGATATCTCACTCAACCCAAAGGAGAGTCTATTCACCATGGAAGAAGGTAAGTTTCTAGGACAAATCATCTCTAAGGAAGCCATTCACATTAATCCTGCAAGAGTGCAAGCCATTTAGCAATTATATTTCCCAAGGAACAAGAAATAGATTCAGTCTTTTAATGGAAAAATCAAATTTTTTAGAAGATTCATCCCCAATATAGCTAAACATTTGAAAAATATGACAGACATGTTGAAGAAGGACAGTGAGGTAAAGTGGTCTTTAGAGGCTAAGAAATCATTTCATCCAGTAACGTTTGCATTATGTACTTCTCCTATTTTGATTAGTCCATATTATACTTCAGATTTCATTATCTTTTCATTTTCCTCTGAACATACATTAATAGTAGTCCTAATGCAAAAGAAAGATCATAAAAATTAGCAGCCCATACCATTCTTCAGTCACACCATAAGAGATGTAGCACTAAGATACAACATCATTGAGAAGCAGGCCTTGGATTTGGTGAAAGCTATCAAGGATTTTCGAGTTTATATTCTACATACTCACACCATTGCTTATGTTCCTACAACAACAGTCAAAGAAATTCTTGTGCAAACAGATCCTGAAGGCAAAAGGGGAAAATGGATTACAGCCATGCTGCAGTATGATTTGGAGATAAAGCCTACAAATCTCATCAAGGGACAAGGTTTAGCTAAGCTTATGGATGAATCTAATCTACATGCACTAGACATCAATTTGATTGTAGCACTTTCTGAAGAAGAAAAAGAAGAAGACCCATACTTACAGGTGTCCAACATGTTCCTTTCTTCTCCATGGTATTCTGACATTGTCTATGTCTTACAACATTTAAATCCTCCATCGGAAGTTCCCAAAACTAAAGCTAGATCCTTAAAATTGAAAGCTTCAAAGTATTGTATTCTTGATGATGTCTTATACTGAAAAGATCCCGGTGGCATGCTGTTGAATTGTTTGGTAGAAAATGAAGCTAAGGATGTGATGAAATATTTTCACAAAGGAGACTGTGGTGGTCATCACTTCTAGAAGACTACAACAAATAAGATCTTGAGAGTTGGATTCTATTGGCCCACTCTTTTTTCTAATGTATATAAAACAGTGATGAGTTGTCATGAATGTCATATTTTCCAAGGAAAAAGAAAAATTTTGCAATTACCCTTGCATCCCATCTCAATTTCAGCTCCTTTTTAGCAATGGAGTCTTGATTTCATTGGAGATATCCATCCTTCATCATTGTCACAACATAAATGGATTTTGATAGCTACACACTACTTCACAAAGTGGATTGAGGCAATCCCAACCAAGAAAGCTACTCATTCTATTATCATTCAATTTGTGGAATCTAATATCTTATCTAGATTTGGTTGCCAGTAGAAAAAAATTAATGATAATGTTGTTGCCTTCAAGTCAAAAAATATAGTGGAGTTTTGTGCTAAGTACGATATTTTATTAGGACATTCCACTGCTTATCATCCACAAGGGAATGGTCTAGTCAAATATTCCAATAAGTCTTTGGTTAACATCATCAAAAAGGTTTTGGAAGTGAACAAGAAGAACTGGCATAAAAATCTCATTAATGCCTTAGGGGTGGACAAAGTCAACACTAAGAAATCAATAGATATGTCTCCTTTTTAGTTGGTATATGGAATTGACACAGTGTTTCCTTCATCTCTTCCTGTCCCGGTCATGAGCATTCTACAGGAATTAGACAGTGAGACCAATGATATGCAAAGAAGGATAAACCAGATGATTCATCTACAATAGACTAGAGTGGAAGTTCTTCAAAACACCTCTAAACTTCAGGAGAGGATTAAAAATATCTATGATCGCAAGACCAAGGAAGACAAATTCAATTTAGGAGATGTGGTTCTTCGGTGGGATGATAGAAATGAAGAAAAAGACAAATTTGAAATCTTGTGGAAGGGACCCTACAGAATTTCTTCTTTGAGAGGGAAGAATGCTTTCCTATTGGAGGAAATAAATGGAGAAGATTACTCAGGAGGAGCGATCAATTGTATGATTCTCAAGCACTACCATGTTTCAAAAAGTTCTGAAATTTCATCATCATTTTATATACCGGTGTGTTTTTTATGTTCCAGTATCTAAGTGGTTATCATAGGAGTTTGAAGCCTGAAGAGAAGGCTCTAAGACTTCTTTGGTCAACTGTTGTTTTTATTTTACTTTTGTAGTCCTGTCATGTCAAAAAGTCAATCAATTTTAAGTCAAAGTTTGGTTTTCTGCATTTTGACACCATTTCCCAATGAATAACACTACTTGGTCTATGGTGTCTTGACACCTCCAAGGAGCTGCCATCCCTAGCTGGAGCCAATGTTAGTTTCAGTCCTATTTACCTATCACCAGTGATAAAATATGCTTTTACCAAGTCTGTCAAGAGTCTCAAAGTTAAATTTTACCATGTCACTAGGTTTACAGAGTAAAATTTAGTCACTCGTTAGTTGGTCTAGGAATGATTTTAGTCTTTTGGGAAAGTCACAAATGTTGGTCACCTACCTCATTCAGATGAAGGTGTCATAATAAAAATATGGTTTCCATTTTATCAATCATCATCATCATTCCATTTAGTTTCAAGTTTTCATTAGGTCATCAAGGTTTCAAGGTCCATCATCATCATGTGTAAATCCAACATTAAATAAATCATGACAAGCGACTCTTTAGCATTAAGTTGATGAGTTTTCAAAAGCTAATCATTATTTCAGTTTCAAATGCTATAGGAGAACACGTTTCAATGTTCAAAAAGTGAAAATGCAGCTGTCATGCAGAAAGAGTTAATCTTGCGGACAAAACCAACCTCCCTAGAAGCCTAAGACTTTCTAGTGACAAACAAGACAATTAAGAGAAATCCTTCTCTAAACATGCATTTACCATACAAGAAATCAAGTGTTTTAGATCTTACCTATAGTCCAACGTTGTCGTAGTAGTCCAGCCTCGTCGATCCGGATGAGCTCCTCCTTCACTTCGAAACTTGCATTCACTAACAATCAAATGATTACATAGCACCTGAATATCTCATAAAATAAAACATATTCAACATACAGACCAAGGAGTATATGAAACAACTCATTAACAACAAATCATTGAGAAGAATGGACTTATTTGTATTAAGGAAACAAAAGAACCATTACAACCTGAGCCTTGGTGTTTTGCAAGTTCCTCCCAGGGTCCAGCAAGAGTTTTCCTCTACTTTGACAAGCTCACCCACTTCCAAATGAAACAAGAAAGGATGGTAATCTCTCCTCACAAGCTTCTACAAGGAAGTCCTAATTCCAGCAACATCTACCCTTTGGAATGTTCAGCTTTCAACCTCCCCTCCTTTGGCCCAATGCCTGTATTTATAGTGTTCTAGAGGAAGTTATTCAGGTCCAACATCAATGGGATACTCCCTCTTTTGGATGGGGTAGCTCTTCTCTTGATGGGATAAGTTCCTCTATCATAGGGATGCATGAACCATCTGGAGGCGCTCAATACACGTCAAACACTCTTCTAGAAAGCTCTAGAAGTGACCACAAGTAACTTTTTTAAGATGAAACTCGCGCCTTTTGACTTTTACAGGAGTACGCACCCATCCCTTGACTTACAGAGCGTACAAGTACGCAGGTACAATGAGCTTGGGATTGCGTACACGCAGGTGAGGTAGAGAGAAACTGCGTACCCAGAGATAAACATGTTTTTAATGACTTTCTCTCTTTTTTGAAGTTTGACATAGAGAGCAGAGGTATAAGGCTTGACAAGGAGGATAGTATGACTGTTGATGGAGCCATACTAACTGCAGATAGTCATGGTGACAAATTTTAGTGTAACAGATTGCCCCCTAAAGTGCGAAGCCTGTAATAGATTAGGGTTTTATATCATTTAGGAAGGGTGAAGTACTTTATCATTTCAAGGATTATCTCGTGGAGAGCCCAGTCAGAACCTGCAATTTTCAACACAAAATACATGTATAAGATTATATCATCGCTGAGGTAGGCATTCCCATACTCAGATCAAAACTTTAACTAACAAACTAACTATTCTGATACAGGAATGATTTCATAATACATCATAATCATAGACTCATGTAGACACAGTATGGACGCAACCATCTGCTTATAATTGGTCTACAACATAATGAATACAAAACTCCTCGCAGCCTGGATGGTGGAAACTAGATCCAGGGTCTTCATCTCTACTTCCCGAATTGGTACGATTCTAGCCATGTGAATAAATGAGTCGATGTCGAACATGGTAGAAACCACTTGATTACCAGTCAATGATGTAAACTGTTAACAAGCGTGAGAGAGACCACCAGTAATGTCAATGGTTCTCCAAGTACCCAGCATAATCCATGAGATGTGAATGAATGAGTCGATGTCGAACATTTCATGGAATCCTTCGATCGCAAGTCAATGATGAAAACTGACGTCGAAGGCGAGAAACCTGCCATTGATGCATGCAGACTCCAAGGTACTGACGATTTCTAAGTCAACTCTCTAGATAATGTGCTGATGTCGATAGAAAGCGACCCGTCGCAGGCAAGCCCACAACACGAAATCATAGTTCAAGTTGAAGAAATGTTGCTGTAAGGACTGACTCAATGATGGTATGATGAATGATAGGCATTTTGCGGTTGAATGTTTTGTTTCAGACCTCTTGAACACATAACGACACAACAGATGGTTTGGTGATAAATGACTTCAAAGTTGGCTCCCATAACCCGGCTAAAAATGTCAAGTGATTTTGGTCAACTGTGAGGTAAAGGATTTCCCAACCCAGGTGAATGAATAAGTGTCGTGTTCAAGAGTGGTAGTAAGGTTTTTCTTGAGACAAAAGGATATCAAATAGGCTTATCCTTCTCATTTTCCCCCCACCATTTCTGGCAAGTACCTCTTTATTTTTTACAAGCTTGAGGAGGATAACATATGCTTGTTTGTAAGCTCATCCTTCGGATGAGTCCAACTTAGTTTTTGATGCGAACCTAAGAAGGAGTGGTCCGTTCCTGTTTGTAATAGAACAGGTCCTTTACTGTGAAATTTTAACGAGTCCAGTATGGAGAAACTCGTCGTTTTTCATATTTAGAGAGTCTGAAAAACTTAGAAGACTCCAGATTGGACTTTTTCGTAAATTTGGGTCTCCTAAGCCCGAAAAAGTATAAAATAATACCTAGGAGAACCGCTTGATCTTGCGACCAAGGAGTACTTTCATAGTTAGTGTCTTTGACCTGAAAAGTAAAAAGCGATCAAGGACACGTCGTTTTATTTCCAGTATCGAATTTGAAACGACAAAAATCCGGTAATCTTTTCTTGTTTTTACGGTCAGAAAAGGGCTGTAAGAGGACCGTCTTTTAATTCCGTTTTAACGAGTGTAAAAGAAACACTTGGCAATCTTTTCAGTTTTTAGGAGTCAAGAAAGGGCTTAAAAGATGACTCTGATGTTTGATTTGTGAAAAATGACAAGTTTCCCTGAAAGTCCCTCTGTCCTGCACAAAAAGCGACACATTACTCATACCTGTTTGAGATGGGCAAAAATGCATTAAAATGACCTTCCATGGGGAAAAATAATAAACAAATATAACATTTATTTATCCAAAAAACCTATAAAAAGACCTTTTACCATGTCATTTTTACCATTTTACTGTTGAGGTTGAAAAAAGGGCTTTTAGCAAGAAACTTCCCGTGGAGATTGCGGAAAATCAGACCGTCGGAATCGAACGTCGTCACCTCCAGGTAATCCACAACATCCTCCTCTTCAAATTCATCCGTTTAGAATTTAGTTTTAAGTTTTAGTTTGATTTTTTGGAGGCATAGGGGTTTTGGGATGCGCTCCTCGGGGTACGCAGGTGGCCCATGGGTACCCTGCGTACCCCGACCTTTTTCTTTAAAGGAAAAAGGGTCGGGATACGCAACCTACCTTCAGGCCAGATGCGTACCCACGCTCTGTTCCTGAAGACGGGGTGCATACCCCGTGTAAAGCGCACCCCCAAACTCATATCTTCAAAACTCACCATTAAAATTTGATTTTAAGCTTACTAAAATTCTTTTTATGGTGTGCAGGATACCCACCATGTTGGATTAGAGAGAACGAAAGCATGAAGATGTCGATTCGGCCGCGTTGAATCATCAACCTACCATTGATGCATTGCGAGCATGCGGCTTGTACAAATACTGGGTCATACCCGGCATGAGGGCTCAGGTGCCTTTTCTGGAGTGGCTGGTTGAGAGGTGGAACATTCAGGACCAGTGCTTTTATATCGGAGACCATCAGCTCGAGATAGAGGCCTCCGATATATACTTCCTTACTGGTTTGCCTAACAGAGGCGAACACCTGTCTCTATTCGGGACTAGTCCGGGTGGCCAATCCCTTGCTAGCCTCCGGCTAGAGTGGTGTAACAATTAGAACCAGGAGAAGGGGATAGAAATCAAGTTCATATCCCGGCCTGAACTTATGGTGATTGCTTTCACAGTTACCAGACTCTGCGGCGCAGCCGCTTTACACCTTGCCACTGGGTCCCAGATGTGGATGGCGATAGATTGCTACCGAGGCACCATTTTAAACTGGTGCGACGTTGTACTAAACAATATGAAGGGCCAGTTGACTAGGGCAAAGAACGGACAATCAAAAACTTTTGGATATGGGTCTTTGGTTGTGAGCTTTGCCTTAGAGAGAGTTCCTATGTTGATCCCACAGCAGCTCATAGTTGGGGTTGGGCCTCCTCGGGAGCCGAAGTTGATGCGATGGGTTGCGGTTATGGCCCGGCTTCCTAATGAGGGAGCGGAAGTCGTCCGATTTCCTGCAGGTTACTTTCACTGGTTAGAGAACAGGTCTTTGCCATTCAGGATTTTCCTTATGCGCGGAATGGATCTTCGTGGAGATCCGGACATGGTTCTTCCACAGGGAGAACAATGGGATGACAGAGGTATATTCATTTTTCACAAGTGTTTTAAATTATCTATATTTTTTTGTTTTTAAACATCGTTTCAAAACTGACAGTAAAATTTTCAAAATGCATATGTAGGCCCACGGCATCCAGCCAATCTCCGGCCTTTCGAGAGGAGACATCCAGTTGCACCGCTATCGGCCCCACAGGACACGGCTGCAGAGATGCTAGCTGAGTTGGAGCAGGATCTAGAGCGTCTGACGGCAGATATACCAGAGACGACCATAGATGATATTTCTATCAGGCTTCAGCGATATGTAGTCGCGGTCCTAGGACCTTTTAGGAGGTTCTTATGTAGGGTAGCTCGTGCAATGGTGTCGTATAGGGAGCACCACCAGTGATTGGATGGTTGCTTTGTAGACACATGTAACATTTTGGTTTTTGTACTTATCATTTTTGCCGATCATAAGGTGTTTTTCAACCTATGATCGAGGACGATGTATATTTTTTGACACACTCTATCTATATATATATCATTTTACCGGCTTATCTTGTTCACATGTATGATGAATGTTTTTTAAATTTACAATTATCTCAAATGTCTGTCTAATACTCGAGAAGCAATTGCATCTGCTAATGTATTTAGAGACCTTGGAATATGCTGATATTCAATGTAATCAAACTCACGTTCCAAGAGACGCACTCTCAAAAACAATCTTAATAACACAGGATTTCTAATGGCATAAAATCTATTAAGCTGTAATACAACGAGTTCCGAATCTAACCTCACAATCAAACTCCGAATCCCGAATGAAATAGATTCAGACAATAATTCAATCACTGCACTGTATTCTACAATGTTGTTTGTCATTTGACCGAGGCTCACCCCATGCAGGAAACTAACTCGTCAGAGGGCGAATAGATAACCCAAGCTGCGGAAGAGATATTCCGTGTACTACGACAAGCACCATCAAAAAATCCAATGTACGTTTGGAGAGGCATCGACATCTAAAATATCAAGAGTAAAACCAAGATAAGCCAGAATAATGACGAAAACACACTCTCTAAGCTAAGCACACTGTCTAGACTAACAAACACACAAGCTAGAAAGAAGACCTAACTAGAAAGAAAACCTAACCTAACTAACAATTCTCCATACCCCGCACTTAAGCATAATACCTCTTTAGGTAAAGTCCATTTCTGGGTTTACCCAAAGAGTCCCCGTCAAAATCAACTAGCTCATATGCCCCCTTTGCTAGCTTTTGCTTGACAATGTAGGGCCCATGCCACATAGGGACGAATTTTCCAGCACCTAGTTTATCGTTGGCTTGATCATATATTAGCATTAGGTCTCCTTCTGAAAAATTTTCAAGGGGTCACATTTCTATCATACTGAGCTTTCATTCGTTTCGCATGAGTCTCGATTGCCAATGCAGCATCGCGACGAGTCTCATCTAATTTAGCTAAGTATAATAAACTCTTCTCCTCTTCGGAGGTAGCTGGTAGTAATTCGATAGCCATTTGAAGTGATGGGATTTCGCATTCAATGGATAACACCGCTTCCAAGCCATAAACAAGCTAAAAAGGAGTGAATCATGTTGATGTTTTCACTGAGGTTCGGTATGCCCAGAGCGCTGAAAATAACATGTTATGCCAATTCAACCGATGAATGCCGATGATTCGTCGGATCATGATAACCAGAACTTTATTGATAGACTCAACCAGACCGTTGGCTTGTGGATAATAAAGAGTAGAGCTATCGTGGCGCAAACCAAGCTGGCCTGTAAGTTCGGTCATCATGACGTTTCGAAAATGGCGCCCATGGTCAGTAATGATCGCTTGTGGGACACCAAACCTAACAATAATGTGATTGAATATGAAAATTGTTGCTGTTTTGCCATCTGCTTCGAATGTAGGCATCGCCTCGGCCCATTTAGTAAAATAATGAACCGCGAGGATGTTATACATATGCCCCCCGGCCGAGTGAGGGTTACAAGTTATAAAATCGATACCCCATTTGGTGAAAGGACCGACGACAATTATAGGGTGGAGAG
>APFE030552745.1:5260-18954 GCA_000404065.3 Pinus taeda
GATCTGGTTGTAACCAGAAAAACCGTCCATAAAAGAATACATCTCGCTTCCCGCACACTCGTCAATAATTTGATCAATGAATGGTGTGGGGAAATTATCTTTAGGACAGGCCCGATTAATATCACGATAATCAACACAAACGCGGATAGTTCCCTGTTTTTTAGTTATAGGTACAATATTAGAAACCCAATCTGTGAGTGGGATAGGATAGATAAAACCAGCTTTAAGAAGTTTTTCTACTTCGGCCTTGATCGCTGCAGCCTTTCGGGGGTGTACTTGACGTAAACGTTGACGAACAGGCTTAGCACCTAGGTACGTGATGATTTCATGCACCACTATGCTAGGATCAATGTCGGGCATTTCTTCATAGGACCAAGCAAAAACATCCCGAAATTCGCGGAAAAGGTTCGAATAAAGTTGAATCTCCTCCGGAGTACAAGTGACTCCAAGATGAATGTGTTCGACGATCCCTGGTTTAATAGAGATGTCGATGGGCTGGGTTTGCGTAATGTTTGCCATATTACCTTCAGAAGAGGTTTGGTAAACTTGAACAGGTGACTGAAGGAATCAGAATGGGAAACAAGGAGAAAACCGTTGAATAGGAGTTGGCTCATCCTGAGGGACAGAGAGGAACGAGGAACGATGGTGGGTATCGTGCCAAGGAGGTTCCTCGAGAGACATAGTCTCTATAATATCTTCGTCGGAAGAAAATATTTCTTTTAAAGGATCCGAAGAAGTTTGATCTACAAGCCCTAAGGATGGAGCGAACGTGTGGAAAACCTTGCTTGAGAGAGTAAGTTCAGAAGAAGGAGCCGATGCAGCTACGATTTCAACATAGTTGAGTTCGGCTGGACTCAATGGCATCTGGTCGCCCCAAGAATCTACTTGGTCGATGGGAAGAACGATCCATGGATCAAGACAAGTAGAAATCATATTGACGGAAGCAACATTCGGAGGTGGGGCTGGAAAAACACCCATAAGGGCGGGATCTTTAAAAAGCCCGTGACCTAAACTCTCAAATGATTTGGAGGTATGCTCCACAAAAGGGATAGTTCCTTCCGAAGAGGAAGCGAAGAAATTCAGCTGGTTGACCGTAATAAGCTTCCCTTGATGAGGGAAACGAATGATCCGAAAGTAAGATGAAGCAACAACTTGCATTGCATAAATCCAGCTGCGTCCGAGAAGGAGGTTGTAGGTTAAAGTAGCATCAACGACTTCAACTTCCATCTCGACTGTTTTCCCTTCCAAAGAAATGGGTAAACGTGGGAGGATACCATAAGGACGGGATGCTCTTCCATCAAAAGCTTCCAAGGTTGTGGGAGACTGACTCAATGTTGGAGAACCAATAGCTTTCCAACAGGCAACAGACATGATGCAAGTTGAAGCACCTTCATCGATGACTGTGCGAAGGATAGTTTTCTTATCAATAACGACCTGTATGAGGAAGGCAATTTGGAGAGGCAGTCTCTGTGTATGGCAGTCTAAGTCAAATGTGATTAAATCCGAGTCAGCCGGGTCTATGCCGCTGATAGCGGATAGAAAGGACTTCCTCTAAGAGGGGTAGCTCTGGAGAACTTCTAAAGCGGACATAGCCGACGGAGTCTGGGCTAAATCCTCAACGATATTATAGTGCTAAGCAGCACGGGCATTTGGGTTGTAAGAAGATTTCCGGAGTACTCCTTTTGGAGGGGGTCGAATAGGCGTTTCAGTACTAGGTCTCTCGATGTGGAGAGGGCTTGAACTGAACGGAGGAGCACTGGGGGGGACCTCAGGCTCCTTGCCGGCAGATGGATAATCTTTTGTTCGAGTACTGATATTAACAGGTATCGTTCCCACCATAAACACTTGGGAACCGAAGGAAGAGGGAGGTTGAGAGGGGTCAGCGACCATTTGAGTTTGCTGAGAAGGAAAGGGTTCTTTAAGCACCGCAGGGACCCCAGGAGCGCCTTTCAATAAACGACTAACTTCAGACCGCCGAGGGCAGTCCTTGGTATAGTGATCCTCATCACAGATAAGACAAGGATACTTGGGTTTGCGTTTGGCACTCTCCTCAGATTGAGGTTTAGGTTGTTCCTGTTTAGGTTGTTCTGGATTTTTTTTCCCTTTCTCTTTCTTTTTCGATTTCGAGGTTTTGTTGGTCTTAGTTGATTGAACGGCATTAACCTCGGAAGTAGGTTTAGAGGTAGATATAACCTGAGAAGTGTTTTCATTTGGAGCATTTGATTTCTGCTTCCCAGGATTCGCGGAAGTTTTCTTAGAGGATGAACTCACAGACCCAATAATGCCGTCAACAGTAGGTGTTGGCGGGGCTTTGGATGTTCCTGGTCTAGGGGCATCAGGCAAATAATCATACAATGTACCTGACTGAGAATAAACTAAGTTGAGGTATTGAGCACGCACGATAGCTTGCTCTTCAGTAACACACGCTCCCATAGCAATGTCCCGAGCTATTGGAGGGATGAACGAAGTCGTGAACCAATCCGTAAGAAGCTGGTCGGGAATCCAAAATTTAATCATACATCTACGCCGTCGCCATTCATGGATGTGATCAGAGATGTGCGTAGCGGTTGTTTGTCGTAAGGACGTGAGGAGGTGTGTGCCCGTTTCATAACAAATGGGCAACTGAAAATGAGTGAGGAATGCCATAGCCAACGAGTTGAAATCCTGAAAGGATCCGCGATTTACCTCAATATACCATTTAGCGGCGGAGCCAGTGAGAGTCCTTTGAAAGAGGCGAAGCCGAATTGAATCATCAAGCCATGAATTAGATGAACACCATAGATGATAAGTCATGACATGAGCTTGTGGATCTTCATTAGCTTTACCATCGAATTTCGGCAGTCACCAGGAATTTTGGTGGGAACCGGAGGGCAATAAGGATTATGAGAATAGGATCATTTAGTCAGTTTGGACACACCGGTAATTTTAAAGTCACTAAGGAATGGTAACTGAGGATTAAATGACATCTGAGGCTGCTGGTAGGATGGAGCACCCGGGTTCCAACCAGGTGGTGGTGGCCCCCAAGGGCCTTGCCCTGACGGATTTGCCCCCATGGTGTGTTGGCCGTAGGGATTTGTGTTTTGCCCCCCAGCGTATGGATTACCAAACGATGTTGCAGAAGTAGCATATGGCTGTTGATAATTTTGGTAAGGAGCAAACAAAGGTTGGCCTTGAGGTTGCTGGTAACCGTAGTGTGGTGGGACCCCAAATTGAGTTTGAGACCCAGGCTGAGTTTTATAAAACATTTGAGATTGACCTCCAGCCTGCATTTGAGAACCAGACGGATTTTGGGATCCTACTTGGGTCTAGGTGCTAGGTTGAGCAGTGCCAATAGACGGATAACCTTGGGCTATCTGAGCAGAAGGATAACCTTGCTGGTATTGAGGTTGGCCTACCTGCTGATACTGAGGTTGGCCTCCCTGCTGATACTGAGGTTGGCCTCTCTGCTGATGTGCAGCAGAGGGTTGTCCTATCATACTAGATGGCTGTGTTTGAGGTTGACCAGTTTGTCCAGAAGATTGAGTATACTGGACAGTTGGTTGACCAATTGTTTGGGCAGATTGACCGGAAACTTGAGTATACTGGGCAACTGAAAATGAGTGAGGAATGCCATAGCCAACGAGTTGAAATCCTGAAAGGATCCGTGATTTAGCTCAATATACCATTTATCGGCGGAGCCAGTGAGAGTCCTTTGAAAGAGGCGAAGCCGAATCGAATCATCAAGCCATGAATTAGATGAACACCATAGATGATAAGTCATGACATGAGCTTGTGGATCTTCATTAGCTTTAACCATCGATTTCGGGCAGTCACCAGGAATTTTGGTGGGAACCGGAGGCCAATAAGGATTATTGAAGAATAGGATCATTAGTCAGTTTGGACACATCCGGTAATTCTAAAGTCGCTAAGAATGGTAACTGAGGATTAAATGACATCTGAGGCTGCTGGTAGGATGGAGCACCCGGGTTCCAACCAGGTGGTGGTGGCCCCCAAGGGCCTTTCCCTGACGGATTTGCCCCCATGGTGTGTTGGCCGTAGGGATTTGTGTTTTGCCCCCTAGCATATGGATTACCAAACGATGCTGCAGAAGTAGCATATGGCTGTTGATAATTTTGGTAAGGAGCAAACAAAGGTTGGCCTTGAGGTTGTTGGTAACCGTAGTGTGGTGGGACCCCAAATTGAGTTTGAGACCCAGGCTGAGTTTGATAAAACGTTTGAGATTGACCTCCAGCCTGCATTTGAGAACCAGATGGATTTTGGGATCCTACTTGGGTCCAGGTGCCAGGTTGAGCAGCGCTAGTAGATGGATAACCTTGGGCTATCTGAGCAGAAGGATAACCTTGCTGGTATTGAGGTTGGCCTACCTGCTGATACTGAGGTTGGCCTACCTGTTGATACTGAGGTTGGCCTCCCTGCTGATACTGAGGTTGGCCTCCCTGCTGATGTGTAGCAGAGGGTTTTCCTATCATACCAGATGGCTGTGTTTGAGGTTGACCAGTTTGTCCAGAAGACTGAGTATACTGGACAGTTGGTTGACCAATTGTTTGGGCAAATTGACCGGAAACTTGAGTATACTGGACGTTAGGTTGATTCAGATTAACAAAAGATTGACCAGTTTGTCCAGTATGAGAACCTTGCTGGAGACCAGGTTGAGCTTGTTGAGTGGAAGGTTGGCCTGGATTACCAGTAGGTTGTGTATAAGGAGTGAAAAAGGGACCACTAGAAGCAAAATGATTTCCTTGGAAGGATTGTCCTTGTAGATTTTGCTGATGTGGTTGTTCGGGTTGTGCATATGACGCTTGACCACCGTGATAAGAGGTAGAACCCCAATCTATGGACAGCGGAACTGAAATCTCTCCAACTGACAGCTGACCTGTCCTAGTACCAAGGGGTGGTAGATACTGATCATATTGTCCTCCAAGTGAGGCATTTGATGTAGGATCAAAGCCTACAAATAAAGAGGACGAAGGTCGGCTAAAAATAGGGGTTGAAGAAGTCACAGATATTGTCGGAGGGGTTGTCACCGAGGTAACAACTGTACTGCGAGGTGGTGGAGTCGAAGGCTCTGTATTGGAAAAGACGGGGGGTGACCAAATAGAAGTCGGAAAAGGAGATGATATAAAATCACGCAATGCTCTATAACCAAGAGGCAGTCCCCCGGTAGTAGCAGTTCTACTAACATGTGTAGATTCCATTGTGCTAGGAATCTCATCCCCTGGCACGCCGGATTCGTCAGTCGTAGTAGGGGATGGGTTTTCCATATCAGAAGGAAATGGTTTCCGAGGAGAAGTATATTCCCAAAAAGGGATACCGTTTTGAGAAGGTTCTCAAATAGAGTTCGTATAAAATTGGTAATCCTCGTCGCCTGGAGCACGGGAGCTAATCGGTTGTATACTTGGAACAATAGGGAGAATTTGACTCACAACCGGGCTCTCGGAAGACGAGATTGGTAGTTCCGCCAGGATGCAACTTCACAAAATCCTAGGGAATCTAACGAAACCAGTCCCTACTCAGACTAACGCAACAAAATTTAACCGGGTTATATGTGATTATGGCCAAATAGATTTTAAGACACTGAATTTGACCTTTTCATTTTTAAAGAGTCGAGAAAAGGATGAAATGATGACTCTAGTCTCCTTCGATTGTTTAATGAGCACGAAGTGACAAGCTGCTCACTTACACTTTTTCTTTTAGAGAGTCCGAAAAGGATCAAAAGTGACTACTCTGGAGAACTAGGTAAAAGGTTTGCCAAACAATTTGTAAAACTGCTTATACACCTTGGCAATCAAATGATAACCAAGGACTTCCCGTACTGCAGTCAATCTTCCCAAATGCTGTGTTCAGTGCATTACGGCTTGTAGGGCGGCAGACTCGGATTCCTATGGATCAAAGATTGCAAGCCTATAGGGGTCTCCCAATATATACTCGACGGTACGTGGGAGCACAATCCGTACTGACACTTACCGTTTCACCGTGGAGGAATCACCCAACCACTCAACGATAACTACCAGGTTTAAAGACGCCGAAACACGTCTCTAACCTAGACCTCTAGAATATGAGCGTTATGTTTCAATGCGTTGTTAGGTTCATTGAATTCATTTTACGGTTTATCTTTAATTATGTCTCAGTTTTCGGCCCTACCGTATGTGGTCGCTTGAAATTTCCTAAATGCAAACTATATGCGAAAATTGTATCGTTTCATTGAATGAACTCTATCTACAGAAGAGTTGAGAGTTTTATACAACAAAACGATCACAAAGATCCTAATGCAGCTAATAACAAGAAATGAAAATATTTTTCTTTTTCTTTTTTAAAAGCAACAATTAACACAAAATGATAATTAATAAAAGCAAAAAATCTTTTGTTTTTTCTTTTCTTTTAAAATAGTATGATGCACTCAAACAGATTTCAAGAGATATGCACTAAACAGATAATTCACTCAAAGGAATCTAGAACCAATTCTGAAACGTGAAAAATGACCTATCAAAGCAAAGAAAACACCAAGACCTTCAAAGAACCATGTAATCTAAGTTCAACTGAAGTCAAACAAGAAATAAGCAAGCTAAAAGTGAGTTACTTGCAACATAGAATGCAAAACTTGTACAACTACCAGAGGAAAGTGGAAAACAACCAATAAACTGACTGGATCATCAAACCATAAATCCGACAGAAGGCTCGACATGCAAAGCCACTAGGGCCAAGATATAAAATCGATAGAAAAAGGCGAACAACTGAAGGATAAAAAGAAAAACCAATCAAATAACAGCCCAACAAACTTCCAGGAGGTGTAAAAGATGCAAAAAGATACAAATCCAAGCTCAGAAGGCTGACAAACAAGCTAATTTGAAAAAGTTAACAAGTCTGGCGCGACTGTCAGACTGCAACTTGCGCTACTAAGGGATTGGCGCGGGTTTTCTGATAGCAACAGGCGCCAACCAACGCGACTGTCAGAAGAAAAACCGCGCTAATCAAGTTTGCCAGGCAAAAAAAATGAAACAGGTAGTCCAAGGCTTGGTTTACAGTATCTAGAAAGGCCAGCAAGCAATAAACAGCAAGAAATTCAGCCCAGAAAGCTATTCAAGCCAGTAAACAAGAGAAAAATTAACATGCAAGGCAAGGTTGAAATTGTTCAGTTTGTAAACCAAACCGGAGATTGACTGAAGTGGCTTTGATATACTTCACTACTGCATAGCAATAGTGTTTCGAAGGCTATCTAGCCGTGCTTCAGGCTCCGTCTACAGTTTACAAATCAAACAAGACAAAACAAACAACAAGCTTCTCCCCAGTGGAGTCGCCAAATTGTTGAACTGGTAAATCCCCTCTGCGGACAGAGGCAATCCCACTAGCCCAACACGGGTCTAGCAACAATCACACAACGCTAACACGCAGGTTCCTAATTGCACAAATCAGAGATCGATGATGATGGTCTACCTGGATTCCAACGCTAGTAGTTGTAGAAGAATCGACACTCCCGTTCCTTTGCTCCGGCTGGTCACAATCCCCATGATCCACGTGAACGGACACCTGCACATGCAAAGAATGATACAAATACAAGCATAAAATCCAATATATGCAATTATATATCAGTCAGAAAAGACATAACTCAATCACCATTATAAAGACACATGAGTGGAACCATAATGATAGTCGTCTATTAATGAGTAAAAACAGAGAAAGATTACAACCAAGGTTCTGACGTTGAACCTCCTCTGACTGGGCAAGCAGCTACATACGCCTTGCAAAGTGACCTCTCTCTCTCAGAATTCCGGCAGCATAACCTCCCTATACTTCACAATTCTCACTATCACTCTAGCATTACTTCAGCACTCACAAAGACTCTAGCAAAACTAGCTGGTTTAATGCATGAGGGCAGTCATTTATAGATGGAGAAAGGAGGAAGATACATTGTACCAGGACACCTGTTGTAGATTGGCATTATCCCTGAAAAGCCACTCAGCATAGTTGTCATGGATAAAAAATGACTTTCGACCTCTATCTTGAGGATTTTTCCTTCATAGAACTTCATGACAAAGGAGGAAAAAACATATGGATGCGTGCTGGCTAAAAATCATAACCAAATTTAGGTGGCGCGGGCTTTGCTCTAGACAGAGCGTCCATGGACACGCCCTCTTTTGAGGAACTGAGTCATTGGCGCGGGTAAGACACTGTGGACCCGCGCTAATGGAAAAAGGGCACTGTTTAGGGCTAATCTGCAAAAGGTGTCTTCAGGGAGTTTGAAGTTCATACTCAGGAGAATCCAATGCAAGTGTTTTTAAGTTGTGTCACTGGTCACAGGTCCATAAATGTGTCCTCCAATGTGCGAAAGCAAGGGTAATAGGGACGGTGACCAACGATGACAAATTACTGCGTAACACCCTTGTCATCTCATTCAAGTAGAGTAAGGCAAGGGGGGAAACCTTGACAGGAACGTCAGAGATACAATAAACTACTTCTCTTCTATAACAACCTCTTCTGCTCTCAATAAGTCAGAATCCCTCTTCCACAGTTGAAAAAATGAAAAATGAAAATGTTAGGTCCCTATACTACTAGTATAACCCCCTTATTGTTATTAGTACAACCCCCTTACTATATTGTTGTGCCCATGTAGTACCCATATTGTTATGATTGTGCCCTTACATTATTATTGTTATGTTGGCTCTGATTATATTATGACCCCTTAGACTCCTATATATAGAAAGGAGGTCTTGTCATTTATATCATCCAAGAATTGTTCATTTGTGTAATGTAAAGGAGGTTTCCCCCTCGAAGAGGCTTATTTTGAAGGCGTTGATCTCTCTTTTATATCTTTTTGTGAGTAGGTTTCATAACATTTGGTATCAGAGGTTTGGATTCTAGGGTTTCGCTGCTCCAAACAGGTCATCGTGGAATTTTCACTATAACCTTTTTCTGTGAAGTTTCAGAAGCTAAAAGACAAACCCATTTGAGAAAAAAACTCACTGAACTGCGAGTCCAAATTTTAGATATTTCCTCACTATATTCTCGGAGATCTGATCTAAGGAAAGTAGCGTTTTTGCAAGCTCCAGAATTCCATCTCAAACAGGTCATCATGGAATTTTCTCTATAATTGTTTTTCTACAAAGTTTCAGACTCTGAAATTAAAACCCATTTGAGCCGAATTCAAATCTTGTTTCTCTATATTTTCGGAGATACAATCCAAGAAATTTAGGGTTTTTGCAAGCTCCCGAATTACATCCTAAACAGGTGACCTTGGGAAAGTCATCATAACTTTCTCTCTGAGCATCAGATTGAAATTTCGTAAGAAGTTGCAAAAAAGGACGGAATTTAGTTTTCTGTATATCAGGTTTAGGTCCTAAGATCAAAACAGTAACATGCGGCACTGCGTACAAGTTTGCTCTACTGAAAAACTATATAAGCAGGTCATCTTGGGAGATTGGGCATAACTCTTTCTTGGAGAATCCAATTTCGATCAGACTGGTGGAATTGGAAAGGGACGTGGAGGGCTACTATAGGTTGCAATTTAAAACCTTGGAGATCTAAAATTTCAGAGATACAACATATTCAAGATCGAGCTGCTAAAAGAAAGAAAAAGAATGACTCAAATCAAGAAAATAGAAACACCTAGTAAGCAAAAATGGATCGATGATTTGAAGAATGTGATCTAAACTAAGATAAATAGTTTTATCTATGCCATGGAAGCTAATACTGATGGTATGAAAGCATATTGGAATAAAGACTTGGAATATTTGAAGAAAGACATGGAAGGTTTGAAGGAAGGTGGGACAAAGCTACTACAAGAAAGGCTTCCTAATGGCGAAAATGTAGTAGAGGAAACTCATGATGAGAACAAAAGTAATGTTAATCATGATTTCATAGAATCTAACATTGGATTGAAGACCCAGCATATTCCAAAGATAGATATGATGAAGGTTGATGGGAAAGATCCCGTAACATGGATACTACATATGGAGAAATATTTTGATCTACATAATGTGCAAAACACACAAAAGGTACGTATTGCATCTTTATATTTAGAACTGAATCAGTTTGTAGGGTATAGAGGGATGTTTTCTCGTAAAAAACTTGTCACTTGTTCAATTTTTGCAGAGGAAATGATAGCACATTATGATAATATAAAGAGCAACAACTTCTTTAGCCAATTGATAAATATCAAACAAAAGGGTTCAATGGTAGAGCACATTGAGCACTTCCAAAAATTGAATATAAGGGTAAACGATATTCTGGAGAAGCGTAGGATTGAAGTCTTCATAGGGACTTTAAATGATAACATCCAACATGAGGTTTGCCTTTGGGAACCTTATTCATTAGATACAGCATACAGGTTGGCAAGAAAAATTGAAAGCAAAATTATGGCAACAAGGAAGCCTACCACTCATAACTATAAAAATGGAACTGTTGTTTCTCCTAGCCTTTGACCACCTACAAGGTTGACACCAAAACAATTGGAAGAAAAGATAAAAAGGGCTTTGTTACAATTGTGATAGAAAATACACTAAAGGTCATAAGTGTGCTAAGCAGAAATTAATTACATAGATGGGGAAGAGGAGCAAGAAAAGGAACAAGAAATGTCAAAAGAAGAAGATATACACCAGGAACAAACACTGGAGAAAGAAGAATTTAATCCAACCATATCTTATAAATAATTGGCAAGATTTACCACTCCTCAAACTCTCAAGATAGAAGGACATATCAATAAGAAAAAGGTTCAAGAAGTTAAAGACCACATCAAGAAAGAAGAAATGAATCCGACCATATCTTGTAATGCATTGGCCGGAATTACTACTCCTCAAACTACAAGATAAAAGGACATATCAAGAAGAAAAATGTTCAAGAAGTGAAATATCACATCGAGCATCAAGAAATGAATCCGAAAATATATTGTAATGCATTGGAAGAAATTACCACTCATCAAACTCTCAAGATAGAAGGACATATCAAGAAAAAAATATTCAAGTAGTGAAAGATCACATCAAGCATCAACAACAAGTTCTCCAACTTTTAAAGGATAATGTCACTTTGGTGTAGAATCGAATGAAACAACAGGTAGATCAACAACGTAGTGAAAGAAGTTTTGATGTAAGTGATTAGGTATTTTTATGCCTATATCTCAAGCAAGCTATTTATGAGAAGGAAATGTTGGTAATACTACATGCACTTAAGAAATGGCGACCTTACCTAATGGGAAGACACTTCAAGGTAAAAATGGATCATGATAGTCTTAAATACTTTCTAGAACAAATATTATCTTTAGAAGAACAGAAAAAATGGGTCACAAATATGTTGGGTTATGACTTTGAAATCATTTACAAAAAAGGGAAGCAAAATGTTGTTGTAGATGCAGTCTCAAGAAAGGATGAGGATGTGGAAGCATTGTTTTGTGCTATTTCTATTATCCAACCAGATTGGATAAAGAAGCAAGGGAATAATGGAAAAAGGACGAAGAAGTGTGGCCACTCATTCAAAAGTTGCAAAATATCCCAGTTCAAACAATATTCCCAAAACTTGACGAGGAAGGAAAAATCATATTGGAACCTGGAACAGTCATAGAAACAAGAACCTGAAAACTACGAAATCTATCAATTTCAGAGTACCTCATCAACTGGAAGAACTTACTCGCTAAAGATTCCACATGGGAGGACAAGAATTTTATACAAAGACATAAAGAACTACTCAAGTGTTGAGGACAACACTTTTTGAAAGAGAGGAGCATGTTAGGTCCCTATTCTACTAGTGTAACCCCTTATTGTTATTAGTACAACCCCCTTATTATATTTTTGTGCCCATGTAGTACCCATATTGTTATTATTGTGCCCCATAGAAGCTCACTATTGTTATTATTGTGTCCTCACATTATTATTGTTATGTCGGCTCTGACTATATTATGACCCCTTAGACTCCTAATATAGAAAGGAGTTATTTTCATTTTTATCATCCAAGAATTGTTCATTTGTGTAATGTAAAGGAGGTTTCCCCCTCGAAGAGGCTTATTTTGAAGGTGTTTATCTCTCTTTTCTATCTTTTTGTGAGCTGGTTTCATAACAGAAAAAAAATGAAAAGGTCAAAAAATTTCAAATGGAAAATGAATAAGACAAAAGAAGAGAAAGGCGTCCTGCATAGGGAGGTGATGTAAGTAACTACACTAAGGTACTGACCAGGCTCGCTGGTAGCGGAGCCATGCTTGTGTTCCTATGTGACTCCGTCGGGGTGTTAGGTTCCTATACTAATAATAGTCATAATTTTGAATGACTAAGGCTAAGCTTTGTAATATTGTACATGCCTTTGCTTTTTGCAAATGTTTTCCATATTAAAAAATTCAAAAATGTAAAGAGGGTATGTCCTAAAAGAATAATCAAAGGACAAAAAGAATAAGAAAAGGTCAAAAAATGAAAATATATGAACCCCAAAAAAAAACAAAAGAGACCATGAAAGTGTGCAAGTAAAATGCCACTACTATTTACTTTTATGCATAATAATGATTGTGTGCAGCTTGTTATTCATGCCACAATCCATGGTAATCAAACTATTTAATCTTGATTATACCATGCTTTGAATTTTATGTTTATAGTTAGAGAATAAAATCTAACCAAATAGTTTAACCTTGGCAGACCATTAGGTAGGTAGAGAAAATAAAAGGAGCTCATCAGTTTAATCTGAGCCCTTGGATGATATAAGGTTAGAATTATATAGATTACTTTGTAAAAGAAAAGGATTTGATAAGGGTTTTCTAGCCTGAATGCACCCAAATAAAATGAAGAAAAAATGGTAGGATGAGTAAATGGGTAAGTAGTAGAAAGGTTGCAGAAATATCAAGTGATTACACAAAAGCACTTATGTCATGTTTACATGCATCTTTCAAATGTGCATAAGTAGTAAACAAAGCAAGGATGATGGTTCATGACTTGGTTTATTTAACATCCCCTCATTCATTTCACCCCTTTATTTACTAATTTCCCAAAAATAAGTTCTATTACTTAAATCCTACAAGTCAAAGAGGCTCAAAGCATTTCTCTGACTTTTAGAGGGACTAGACCCTCAGCTTGATGACTTATGGACAACAAGTGCTAGAATCCCCTTTATAAAAAGTCATCCCCCTTCATTTTCCCTCATTTCCCTAATAAAACCCCCTTTTTCTAAGGTTAAACTCTATTTACCTAGGAAAAGTGAACCACCCCCATGTAAATCCTATTTCACTAAAAAACCCACAAAAAACACTTTATCCTAAGTATAAAGCAAAGTACGAAAATAATACACTTTACCCTTTTATTTAAGGAATGTTCACTCCGCCCATGGAATTTCATATTAATTATTAACTTTATTATATAACTCCTCCATATCCCTTTTCCCGTATATTAATTAAACCCCTTAATTAAATATCCCAACCCTTAGTTTTAATAAAAAAATATATAAATTGCCCATATCTCGATACAATTTGACTTAGTTTACCTAATCCCGGTAAACCTAAGTTAATCCCATCATTAACCTCGCCTGATCCCCTAATCCTGCAATTAAAGCCCTGCCTGATCAATTAACCCAGGATTAATTCCCAATTGTAGAATTGAGACTTTTGTGATCTGTCATAGTTATAAGAGTAGCTTCGGCGTAAATCACATAAAATTGACCTTTGTCGACGCATTTCGAACCAACTAGTGTGGTTCATCGTCAGGACAAGTTGAAGACACATATCTGGCCTAGCA
>APFE030552747.1:28653-50775 GCA_000404065.3 Pinus taeda
TGGTCACTTCTAGAGCCTTCTAGAAGAGTGTTTGACGTGTATTGAGCGCCTCCAGATGGTTCATGCATCCCTATGATAGCGGAACTTATCCCATCAAGAGAGGAGCTACCCCATCCAAAAGAGGGAGTATCCCATTGATGTTGGAACTGAATAACTTCCTCTAGAACACTATAAATACAGGCTTTGGGCCAGAGGAGGGGAGGTTGAAAGCTGAAATTCCAAAGGGTAGATGCTGTTGGAATTAGGCCTTCCTTGTAGAAGCTTGTGAGGAGAGATTCCCATCCTTTCTTGTTTCATTTGGAAGTGGGTGAGCTTATCAAAGTAAAGGAAAACTCTTGCTGGACCCTGGGAGGAACTTGCACAACACCAAGGCTCAGGTTGTAATGGTTTCTTTTGTTTCCTATTAATACAATTAAGTCCATTCTTCTCAACAATTTGTTATTAATGAGTTGTTTCATATACTCCTTGGTCTATATGTTGAATATGTTTTATTTTATGAGATATTCAGGTGCTATGTAATCGTTTGATTGTTAGTGAATGCATGTTTCGAAGTGAAGGACGAGCTCATCTGGATCAACGAGGCTAGACTACTACAACAGCGTTGGACTACAGGTAGGATCTAAAACACTTGATTTCTTGTATGGTAAATACATGTTTAGAGAAGGATTGCTCTTAATTGTCTTGTTTGTCACTAGAAAGTCTTAGGCTTCTAGGGAGGTTGGTTTTGTCCGCAAGATTAACTCTTTTCGCATGACACAACTTTAAAATTTTAGTATCCAAATGGTTCTTTGTTCCTAATAGTATTGATGGAGGCTTCCCACCTTTGTCTAGTTGTATACAAAGCTTCTTCTTTGATCTCCTGGAAGTACTCCTTCCATTCTTGTATAATGTCTATGTGGAATGAACCTAATTGGCCCACAAAACCATCTCGTTTCATAAATTTCTTATGCTTGATAGAGAGATGTAGGGGTTTTGTAGGCTCTCCCCTAACCCATAGGTTTATGCCATATTCTTGTTTTATAAAAGTATTATAGGCCTTGGGCCATTTGATCTGGCTAGTAACAAAGGAAAGAAAGGCTTCGAATTGGATATCCCCAATGAAGGGGCCAGGGTGTCTATCTCTGTCATCTTCTAAAAAGAAATTATGCATGTAAAGTTCAAGCAAGAGGCATTGTACCTACTCATTATGTTCTCTGAAACACTTGACGAAGTTTGGGGTGGTCTTGATTTCCACACACTTGCCAGCTTTAACAGCTTTGATCTTCAACAGGAGGTACCTTTCTAGGAGGAACAATGCATAGTTGGTAGTAGGAGCTCGACATGACAGGGTGTTTGAGTAAAGAGAGAAAATAGTCTCCAATTTCTCTTTAGCCTTCTGTAATTTGACATGTGCTTTTTCAAACTTCCTCTACTCAACCTTGTACTGAGCGAAGGTCTCATCCTCAGTGACTATGAGTGCCTCAAATTTCTTCCTTAATTCTTGATGTACATGTAGGGGCACTACTTTCTCTTTGTGCTAAGTTAATTCCTGCTAGACCTTAACTAGTTAATTCTTTAATTTCCTAATGACCACTTCCCTTACTAGGGGAATGTAGGCAGGTGTCTCCTATGTTTGGACCTTGTCATCCTTTGTTTCCATACGATCAGTCTGAACAGTAGTCTCGGCTGGTTCTTGAATCATGCAATAATAAACTTGGATGTTTTCTTCAACATCAGTTTGAACGGAAACGTTCACAGTAGGGAAGTCCATTTGGGTGTCCTGTGGGAAAACACATGGGTGTTCAATCTACATTTTACTGTCTTCTAAAAGACATGGCCCTGTCTGAGTTTCTTTTGAATAAACCAATAGAGTCTTAGTCTGTGTTTCAACATCTTCTCTAGAACAACGTTATGTCTGGGTCCCTATGGTCTCCATTTCTGCTTTCAATTTTCTGACCTTGATTGCTTCCTTCAACCACTGTCTTAGTTGCCTAATTGATTTCTTTTTCTTCCTATACTTTTTAATAATCTTTTTGAGCATGTCCTTGTAGGTTTTCTTTGTTGTGAGACTTCTGACTGGCAGTGGTACAACTGCATTTACCTCAGGTTCATGCTCAGGTGGAATTGTGTCAACATTGCGGTGGGGTATTATGGGAACCCTATCTCCCAATGGATCTTCACCTTCCAGGTCTCTTCCATTATGAATTTATCTCTCAAGAGACTCCAATGGAATGGTGTCTCTTGAGCAATTATCATTTTCAAGGCTTCCTTCTAAGTGGAACTAGCATTTCCTAGTTGATTTTGACCTATGAGGGTTTCATTTATAGGATTTTCTCTAGTTGTGAGGTCCAATGGACTGGTAGTCACTGATTGATTTTCTTCTCTAATGGTTTCCTCTTCATGCACTTCTTCCTCAAGCGGCTTTCCACAGAAGGGATTGATTCCCTCTATTCTTCCAAATTATCAATAAACAGTAGGGTTTGATCATGACTAGGACAACCAACAGAGGTAGACTGGTTGGGGGCACAATTTTGTCCTTCAACATTCTCATATTATTCCCTTCCTTCACAAAATATCCCCATGTTTTCTAGTACCTTGGCCACCTCTTCCTCATAGTCTTGCAAGGAGTCATTCTGCGGACTTGGAGGTGGTGTGTGAGATGGCCCGACCTAATTTATTTAAATTGAGGTATGTCGCTGCAACTTCAATCACACATAGCACCTCCACTTTACTGGGTTCGCGGCCACAGAGGAATTTTTCCTTTTCTGTGTCCTTTTCGGACCTGGGGTGCTTGGCTCTTACTATTCTATTGCTGGGTTTTCTATAGGTGGGGCTAGAGTAGGATTTACAATATTGTCCCAGGTTATCTAATGCTAGGTTAATCCATGTATGATAATCAATTTGATCATCCCATGATTACTGATGACTATATGTGGGTCATTTTCTTTTATAACTCGATGAGAAACATCATGCAATAGGGAATTTAAATAAAATGACAAGTTAACTAAAAAAAATTGTTTTAAAATGGCTAGCAGTTTAAGTTGGCGAGGTTTAACCACATCCTATTGACCGTTGCATGTGATGTACCTTTGCATAATGACTGCTAATTCCTGCAATGGTTGTCTTAATGCTGAAGAGTGAATCCATTTCCTTGTTTTCACCAATTTCTCACCTGGGTCCTGAAATATTGCAACCACATTGTGTAGAAGGACATGTTTGTCTGTCCATCTTGTTTCATCTGCTAGAAGATCAGTGGCTTCAGCTATGACTACTTCGAAGACTGTTATGTTGCTACCTCTTAGCCTAGTGTTTCCATTCTACAAATTCTACAGAAATTCAAATGTCATCTCTTCGTGAAATCCTTGCAATTTATTCAGATATTGTAGCCAACACTTGAGAATTGCACATGCCTGGTCTGATACCATGAGCACTGTGGATTCATTTTAGATGGATCTTCCTCCCATGGCTGTTTTTTTCCTATGACTGGTTCACTTGCATGCACTTCTCTCACACTTTCGCAGTTTAGAACACTAGCAGAGAACGTTAAAGAAATTAACAAGGAAATGATGTTGTTTTGGAAACTAATATCATATACAGTTAAGTCATTTGTCTCGTCAGAAATATTTAACACGGGATCACACTCAATCCACATGCTATCCATAATGGTTGTCGTCCTTCCTCCAATCATAAATACTTTGATAATTATTACACATACACAATCATCATGTCATCCTTTAACCAGAAATTGGTTTAATAATTATCACACAATTATCCATAAATTGTCACAGATGTTGTTCATACGCAAGACCATCCCCCCTCCAATGAAAAAAGGGTGTCCACGTCCACCAAGCATGGGAAAAACATGAGAAATATTTAGTAATTCATAAATGCAGGCAACCAATCAATAAAAGTGGTGCAATATAGAAAAATGCAATTAAAGCAATACACATCATCAGATTTGAAATGGTCGTAAATTAAAACAGAGATTAAGATCATTATGTTAAAAGATTTTTACCTTAAGTGGTATTAGCAAAAAATGCATGATCGACTGTAAGTATTAATAATTGTTATTAAAGTGATTAGACAAATATGATATAATGAATATAAAATATAAGTTACCATGTATGTTGGCTTTTTAGGAATGTTTTTCAAATGGGAAATTTCCTTTAGAAACGAATCCATAGGTGGTAATAAAATAGAGAGTATTTGGCAGTGTCACATAGTACTCCAATACCACAAGCAGAGCCACTGCTGCCAGCAGGCGCTCATTGCTTCGACAGGGTTTTCTTTTAACCCCAAAAATGAGCTAGAGTCCTCCTTTTAGTATGTATATGATTCTTTCTTTTTTCCATAAAGAGACCACTATGCTGGCATGAGGACCAGATAATCATAGTGTCATTTACTAGGATATAACAAAATGATCAAGCTAGCTCATGATGAGACCTTCTGTCCTTCTGATAGTTTTATTTATCAAGAAGGTCATTTTATTATGTGTCCAAAGAAAAGATATTCAACCAGTCATTATAGAGATGCACCATGTCATCTTTTGAATAAACATAACCATCAAAAGGTTTTATAGGTCATAATGGTATTAACATTACTATTTTTCTTTATCTTAGGCACAATTCCAACTAGATGGTTTTTATTCAAAACATAAAAGAGAAAGTAAAATGGAAAAAAGAATTACCAATGATGAAACAACAAAGAGAAAACATAATTGTTCATTCTACCAATTAAACAACTACACACAAAAAGAAAAATTAGGGCTATTCAATTGATTGAACCACAGCATAAAAAGTGTTGTTCAATTGATTGAACAACAATCGTCCAATAGTTTGAACAACGAAATTGAAAAAAAAGACGCAAAAGTGTTGTTCAATTGATTGAATATCAATCATTCAATTTATTGAACAACAAAATCGAAGGTAAAAAAAAACACAAAAGCATTTTTGAGTTGATTACACAACAATCATTCAATTGATTTAACAACAAAATCGAAAGGGAAAAAAAGGCAAAAGTGTTGTTCAATTGATTGAATAACAATCGTTTAATCGATTGAATAGAAAAAACGAAAGGAAAAAATGCAAAATTTATGTTCAATCGACTGAATAGGAAAAACAAAAAATCACAAAACATGTTGTTCAATTGATTGAACAACAACCATTAAATCGATTTAACAACCAAAACAGAAGAAAAAAACAAAAAAGTATTGCTCAATTGATTGAACAACAAAAATCGTAAAATGAAAAAAGTGTTTTCCAATTGATTGAACATTAATATTTCAATCGGTTGAACAACAAAATCGAAGTTCGCAAAACATGTTATTCAATTGGTTGAACAACAATCATTCAATTATTTGAACAACAAAAATGAAAGAAAAAATGCAAAACCATTGTTCAATTGATTAAATGACAATAATTCAATCGATTGAACAACAAAAATCATAAAATGAAAAAAGTGTTGTTCAATTGATTGAACAAAAAAATTGAAAAATGAAAAAAGTGATGTTTAATTGATTGAATAACAATTGTTCATTTGATTGAACAACAAAATCATAAAAATGCAAAAGTGTTGTTCAATTAATTGAACAACAACCATTCAACCGATTGAACAACAAAACACAGGAAGTGCTATTCAATTGATTGAACAACAATCGTTCAATCGATTGAACAACAAAACTCATGCAAAAATAAGTGTTTTTCAATTAATTAAACAAAAACCATTCAATTGATTGAACAAAAATCATTCATTTGATTGAACAACAACACAAACACAAAAATTATTGTTGTTCAATTATTTGAACAACGATCGTTCAATTGATTGAACAACAATACGCACACAAAAATAAGCGTTGTTAAATCGATTGAACAACAACACAAGCACAATCATAAGTGTTGTTCAATTGTTTGAACAACAGTTGTTCAATCGATTTAACAACACCTACCAAACACCTAAAGGTAAGAAAAATCCTCATGATTACATGGTGGTGCCTAACACAATTGCAATCAATCAGAAAAAAAAGGTATATACATCTTTTATAGTTAAGGAAAGACACAATTTCACAAGAGAAAAGTTTTCGGGTCATCACTCCCTATAGCTAAAATTTTCATGGTGAAGTATTCAAGTACCTATTGGTAGAAAGATTCCTTGGTGAGTGGTTTGTGATGAAGACACACTTTATGCCCATTCACCTTGAAGGAATGGCCAGACTCATCAATGGTAGTCAAAGTGAGAGTACCATTGCTATGTACTTCTTGAATTTCATAAGGGTTGAGCCAGCTTGTTTGTAACTTGCCCAGAACGTCTTGGAATTTGGAGTCGTAGAGGAGTACCCATCTCCTTTTTGAAATGTCATTATTTTATAAGACTGTCATGCCACTTTGCCCTTTGTTGCTAAATAATTGCAGTTTGTTGAAGAGCAAATAGTTGAGCCTCATCCAATTCATTTATTTTTTGAAGTCACTTGGTTTGGGCTTCTGTAAGATCCAGTCCCACTTACTAATTCATTCTTAGAGTATTTATTTCAAATTCAATAGGAAAAATAGGTTCCTTTCCAAACAAAAGTTGGTATGGAGAATATCTAGTAGTATTCTGCCAAGTTGTGTGATAGGCCCACAAGGCCTCTAGCAGTCTAGAAGCCTAGTTTCATCGATGTGTTGAGACTATCTTGGTCAAAATTGCTTCGATGAGCTTATTGGTGCTTTCAACCTACCCGTTTGCTTGCGGGTGATATAGGGAAGTGATCCTGTGTGTAATGTGATGGTATTTGAGAGTGGCTATAATCTTATGTCCTACAAATTTCCCTCTCCCATCTGTTATCACTTCCCATTGTAAACCATACCAGACAAATAGCCTAAAAAAGAAGTTAATCACAGCTTCCTCTGTAGCTCTTGGCAAATCTACTATTTCTACCCATTTCATTACATAATTTGTGGCAACCATTATGTATGCCTTTTGGTTTGATGGCATATGGAATGGGCCAACAAAATCCAATGCACATCTTTCAAAGGGTTCTATGACCAGTTGGGGCTACAACTGCATTTCATCAGATTAGCCAGGCTGGCCCATCCTTTGGAAACTATCACAAGCCTAGGCATATTTCTTAGCATATTTAAAAATAGCAGGCCAATAATAACCCATCTATAATACCTTATGCCCTGTCCTACGATCTGTGAAGTGTCCCCCGCGGGGCTCATCATGGCAAGCCTTTAGGATGTCATAAATCTCATCCTCCTGAATGCATCTGCCTATACACATATTAAACCTTGTGTGAAAAATATATCCACCAATCCAAGAGAATCGGGCGCTATGCTGAACAATTTGTTTCCTTTCCCTTGTTGTCAAATACATGAGAAGATTCCCCACTGGAAGATAGTTCGCTAAATTTGCATACCATGGTGTCTTTACTTCTACAAAAAACAAATTCTCATCTGGAAATTAGTCATCCACTACCGGTGGATCATTTGTCTTTGGGACTCGAGACAAAAAATTAGTGATTAGGTTTTCCTTCCTCGGACGATCTTTGATAGTGATGTGAAACTCCTACAAAATCAATAGCCAACAAGTCACTCGACCATTCGTGATAGGTTTGTTAGCTAAATACCTAATGGTGGAGTGATCAGTATACAGAAAAACTTGGTAGGTAGTTATATAATGTCTAAATTTCTTTATGGCATAAATGATAGCTAAGAATTATTTTTCTATTATTGTATAATTAATTTCAACAGCAGTAATATTTTTGTTGATATAATATATAGCATAAGGTTTTTGGTCCTCCTCCTGGGCGAGGATAGTGCCTATTGTTGCATATGATGCATCCGTAGATATTTTAAAAGGAAACTCCTAGTTTGGTCCACGTAATACTGGTGTCATCAAGACTAGTTTCTTTAAACCTATAAAAGTTATGTCACATTTGTCAGACCATTTAAAATCAACAATTCAAGTTAAAGCATATAAAGGTGCAGCAATTGTGAGTTTTTTTTTATAAACCTACAATAATAGCCTGCATATCCTAGGAAGCTATGTACCTCTATCTCAGTATAGGGTGTAGGTAGTAAAATAATTACTTGTATTTTTGTTGGATCTACTAATATCCCTGTTGCAGAAATATAATTTCCCAAGATTACGCCTTCGATCATCATCTGACACTTGAAATTTCTTAAACACAATCTAGTAGCAATGCATCATTCTAAAACCTTTTCTAATGTTTGTAGTGCTTGATCAAAGTCATCCCATACAGAGTAAAGTCATCAATGTAAACTTCAAGTCTTTCATTTATCAGATCAAAAAAAATTATGAGTATAGCTCTTTGAAATGTGGTTGGGGCATTGCATAAGCCAAATGGTAACACTATGTAAACGAATGTACCCCAGGGGCAGGTGAAGGCTGTTTTGTCTTGGTCTTCAAGGGTGATTTGAATCTTATTATAGCTGCTGAAGCCATCTAGAAAGGAAAAGAATTGATTCCCTGCCAAAGTATCAAGAACTTGATCAATAAATGGAAGAGGGAAGTGACCTTTCTATGTTGCCTTGTTCAATTTCCAATAATCCACATAGATATTCCACTTCCCATTTTTCTTAGGGAAAACCACCAATGGAGAGACCCATTTTCTATCCAAAATGGGGTAAGTTAAATTCGTGTCCAGCAACTTATTCAATGTCCTTGAGATGCGGATTCAATCTTCGATGAGGCTTCCTTATAGGACAAGCATCCTGTTAAAATCGGAAACTAGGGCAAAACTTCATGTGAGTCATCTTATTCATGGCTGATAGTATTGTTATTAGATTTCTGTCATCGAGAGGTGCAAGATTGATATAAAGATCATCCGATTCCGATAAGTATTCATGGAGATATGAATTTATTTTGATTATGGAATTATTATCAAGCCGACCTACAACTCATGTAAGCTCAGAAGCCCAATAGTCACATCTATTCAAACACCAACGTTGTATATAAATATAAGAGGAATTTTCCTCATTTGCACTCACTCTTCTCATCACATCTCTCTCTCTCTCTCTACTGTGCAGAAGTGAGTCTCTTCTCTACTGCGCAGAAATGGGTCTCTCTCTCACACATGTGAAGCCGGAAGCTGTTGAACCTGAAGCTGCAACTGTAGAAATAAATATTGACCTACGTGGTCTAGAAGATATCCTCATCTGAACTACACTTTAGGTCATCTGAACCTCCTCTGAAAGCCGCAAATTTTGGTGGTGGAATGAAGTCAATCCGACGAACAGTTCGCAAGATATCAACTACCCTATATTGAAGCCGAAACTGCTGAAACTGAAGCTACAACTGAAGAAATAAATATTGACCTGTGTGGCCTAGAATATATCCTCATTTGAAATACGTTGTAGTTTCATCTGAACCTCCTCTAGAAGCCGCAACTTTTGGTGGTGGAATGAAGTCAATCCGACGGTCAGTTTGTGAGATATCATTTTCCCTAGTTTGTTAATAAAGCCGCTAATGCTAATGCTGCTGATCTAGGGTTTGCTACTGCTGATATGAATCAGATTTATTGTACTATTTCTCTTTTCTAAATTATTGACGATAAAAGAAGATTTGATCAAAAGGTTTCTCCACACATTGTGGGGTTTGTCCCTAGCTAGCCGCCACATCTTGTGTCTCTTGCCTTGGCTTGTTTTCTGTCGATCGTTTAATGTTCTATCTGCACTTTAATTTATGTACATGTGATTGCTAATCTATGGAATATAATAAGAAAAGAAGTAAAATGTTATAAGCATAGAAAATACCATAACTTAACATGGTATCAGAGCTGAGGTGAAGACAAATCCTAAGCAAAAGCAAGAGCAATCACAAAAGAGAAGATTGGCAAAGCTATCCTAAAAGAACGATGGGGTCCTCAACACTCTTTCCTACCGAAGACAAGCTCCATGAGAAATATGACTATCACGAATGGAAGATGTCTATCGATCTAACCCTAGAGGATCAAGAAGTGTTGGGTCACATAAGAGGCAATATTGTTGAGCCTCCATCAAATGCACCTCCGGTTGCCATGAACAAATGGAAGAACGAAGAAATTAAAGCGAAGAAGATCATCTAGGAATCTATCGACAAGTGCTTTGTGGGCTACATCTCTGATCTAGACACCTCCAAGGAAATCTATGATAGACTGGTGAGTTTATTTAAAGTTAATGATGCAAATCAAGTTTTGTTTCTTAGAAATAAGCTGAGGGAAATCAAGAAGGTTAAAGATGAAAGTATGCAAGCATACTTCTTAAGAATCACCGAGATCAAGAACAATATCCTATCAATTGGGGAAACTATTACTGATAGAGAAATGGAACTCACAACTCTTGGAGGATTACCATCTGAATGGTATGTGTTCAGGACTACTCTTCTGAACAATAATTTAATTCCTGGTTTCAAGGAATTAATGGCTAGATGCATTCAAGAAGAAACAAGGGTAGAAGAGCGGGAAATACCCTTGCCTAAAGGTCCTCCTGCTGCTTTTTCTTCGCATGCTAAGAAAATAAATAATTCTGGGTCTAAATTGAAAAGAAAGGCTGGATCTAAGGGTGGAAGAAAAGTACGATGTTTCATTTGCAATAAAGCAGGTCATTATGTAAGGGAATGCCCTGATAGAAAGGACTCTCACCGTGACGATGATCAAAATCCCTCTCATGGCAATCGAAGGAATGGAAAATTCAACAACAAAGGGAAAAGGAACATTGGAAGTCAAGGAAGAGGGCAACCATTCAAGAAGGCTAGAAATTCCAGGTATGAATCTAACATTATTGACAATAAGAAGGTTGAATATTATCTACCAACTGCTCTATCTACCTTCGCTCCTTCGGACTCAATGGGAATTTGGCTCATTAATAGTGGTGCCTCAAGACACTTCACTGGTTACAAACAAGTACTCCATAACCTGGTAGAAAAAGAAACTAACTTGGAAATTGTCCTTGGAGATGACATGAAATACCCAGTGAAGGGTGTAGGCAATGTTTCTCTCAAATTGAATCAAGGTAATACGATTCACTTACAAGATGTATTATATGTACCTGCTCTAAAAAAGAACGTTGTATCCATCTCGGTGATGGAAGACAAAGGCTACAAGGTAACCTTCAGCGATGGTAAGGTACATATATGGAATAATAATGTTAAAGATGCTTTCACTCTTGGGTTTCAAGTTGATTCTTTATATCAGGTTGATGGAAGTCCGCTAGGTGTCATGTCTTGTGACACAACGCTTCAGTCCAAACTTTGGCATCGAAGGTTTTCCCACCTTAATTTCAAAGCTCTACTTGATGTAAGACAGGTGGTAACAGGGATGCATGAATTCCAAGTAGAGAAAGAAGGTGTATGTCTGGGATGTGCCAAAGGAAATCTCAAAAGGGGACCATTTCCTTCAAGTCAAAGCAAGACCTCTGATATATTACAACTGAGTTCACTCACACATATCAGGTATGATGCCTGTGAACTCCTTGGGAGGATATTCATATTATCTCACTTTTACAGATGACTATTCTCGAAAGACTTGGATATACTTCTTGAAAAATAAGGATGAAGTGTTCCCTTGGTTTCGACACTTCAAAGCCCTAATCAAGAATCAAACCAAAAAGAAGATCAAGATCTTAAGAACTGATAATGGGACTGAATATGAATCTAATGAGTTCCATGATTTTTGTAAAGAGGCTGGCATCAAGAGGGAGACCACTACACCATATACTCCTAAACAAAATGGTGTGGTAGAAAGGAAGAGACACACAATTATGGAAATTGTTCGGGCCATGCTACATGATCAAAGACTTCCGAAGTTTCTATGGGTTGAAGCTGCAAACACTGCCATATATGTACAAAATCGATGCCCTCATCAAGAATTGGGTTCCAAGACTCCTGAAGAAAAGTTCACTGGTAAGAAACCTGATGTTTCTCATTTTATAAATTTTGGAAGCCCTATATATTTTCATGTGCTGAAAGAGAAAAGAAATAAATTGGGTGCATCTAGAAAGAAGGGAATTTTCGTGGGCTATGGTGAACAAACTAAAGGCTATAGAATCCATGTAGCCAGTCAAAGGGAAGTCGTAATTAGTCATGATGTCACCTCTGATGAAGATATGGCTCTCAGCAAGGTGAAAAATCTTCCAACTTTGAGGAGCTCTCAAGAAGCCGACACCAGGGAACCGAAAGAAAAGGATCATGAGTCAATGCCTGATGTAGAAGAACCCATGGATCCGATTGATCCTCCTCCACATGAGCCTTCCTCCTCTAGGAAGAGGCCTTCATGGCTTAGGGGGTTACTTGATGATGCTGAAGGACATGTTGCACCCTAAGGAACCTTTCGTGAAAGTAAGAAACCTAATAGGTATCTGGGATACCTGACCGTCATGAGCACGATCATACAAAGTGAGCCTTCATCATTCTTAGATGCCATCAAACATCAAGCATGGAAGGATTCTATGACCGAAGAATATGAGTCTATCATGAAGAATGATGTTTGGGAAGTAGTTCCTAGACCCCTGGACAAGACAGTTGTTACTTCCAAATGGCTTTACAAGATAAAGCATGCAGCATATGGAAGTATGGAAAAGTATAAGGCTCGTTTTGTTGCTCGTGGTTTCTCCCAGAAGGAAGGTATAGACTATGATGAGATATTTGCACCTGTTGCCAAATATATGACCATCCGCTCGATCATAGCCCTTACCGCTTCACAAGGATGGAACCTACATCATATGGATGTCGAGACTGAGTTCTTACACGGTTCGATCAAAGAAGAGGTCTACGTGGAGGAACCCGAAGGATTTGAAATTTATGATCGAAAATATCATGTATGCAGGTTGAAGAAGGCTCTCTATGGGCTGAAGCAAGCACCCCGAGCATGGTATGAGAGGATCGACAGCTAGTAGATGAAGCTGGGATTCACTAGGAGTGAAGCCGATCCTAACCTTTACTTTAAGGTTGAAGATGACAAGACTCTCATACTGGTGTTATATGTGGATGACCTCTTTCTAACAGGTGCAGACCCTCTCATTCACAAATGTAAGAGGGATTTGGCTTCTGAATTTGAAATGAAGGACCAAGGACTTGAAGTATGGAAAAAGCCAAGGGAAATTTTCCTATCTCAAGGAAATATGTGGTAAAGATATTGGAAAGATTTGGTATGACGGACTACAATCCGGTGACTACCTCGAGGATCTTAACTTTTAGAAGTTATATGGTAGTGATGTCAGACCAGATTTGGGAAATGCCTCTGAGTTTCAAAAACTCATTCGTGTTGATGTTCTTGGTGAACCTCTGTCCGAACATATGTTTTGTAGTTAGAACTATGAGCTCATATTTGGTTGAGCCTCACTACACTAATGCCAAGAATTTTCTAAGATATCTTTATGGCACAATTACTAATGGATTGAGATACACTACCGAAAATATGAAACTGCATGATTATTCGAATGCTGATTAGGTAGGTAGTGTGGAGGATCACTGGAGCACTTTTTAATGTTGTTTCTCTTTGGATTCTGATTTGATATAATGGATGAGCAGGAAGCAAAATTCAGTTGCCATAAGCACCACCGAGACCGGATACATATCTACGAGTATGATCTCGTATGAAGCTGCCTGGTTGGGGAAGCTCTTTAGTGAGCTGTTTGAACACATACCATTGTGATTCTTTGTAACAACCAAAGGTGGGATTTGATTATTGAGGAATCCCGTACTCTTCGATTGCTCTAGTAAATAGACATCATTTGGGATATAGTAAGTTGATGATCTAGGAGGCTCCATCGCATTAAAATGATGTACAAGTCGATACACCTTGTTAAATCCCTGAGGAAAGATCTAATCTATGATTTTCCAAAACGACTTGGAGTCAACAAGAAACCCTTGTACAAGGGTCCTACATGTTGCATACATTGAGCTCTGGGAGGCTCTGAGGGCTTGCGGTTCTTAATGGAACAACATACGGCCAAAGGGTGACTCACCCTCCCCTAATGGTGCACAATGGAACAAGATGATTCACTCTCTTGTGGGACAAGATGATTCTCTCTCTTGTGGGAAAGGATGATTCGCTCTCGTGTGTAGCAGGATTGATTAGTTCTCCCGTGAGACCTGGATTGATATGTTCTCCATGGTGATTGTAGCAGGATTAATGTGTTCTCATGTGAGGACAGGAGTGATTAGTTCTCCTGTCGAGGCATCCTACCCATGCAGTTTGGGACTCATGGGAAGTACCTCTCATCTGATCAATGAGCAGGGAAATGAAGTTAGGGACCATAGTAGTACCGATGGACGGATCGTTGTATCTACCATACTCCCTACACTAGGATGACCTCCATTGATCTGGGACCAGTGGTAGGAGTTGTACCATATTATGACGTTGACTTCAGGTCGGTTGAGACTGGTCTGGGACTAGTAGTACATACTTCGAGACTGACTTCGTGCCAATGCAGTACTGGTCTAAGACCAGTGAGAGTGGTACATACTATGACGCTGACTTCGAGTCGGTTGAGACTAGTCTGGGACCAGTGGTGCACTCTCTGAGACTGCGATACTGGTCTGGGACTAGTGGTAGGAGTGGTACTTACTATGAAGCTGACTTTGGGTTGGCTGAGACTGGTATGGGACCAGTGGTACGCACTCTAAGACTGACGTTGATTCAGTGGAGGATGATACTAGTCTAGGACCAGTGGAGTTGTACTCACTATGACACTGACTTTGGGTTGGTTAAGACTGGTCTGGGACCAATGGTACATACTCTGAGACTGACTTTGAGTTAGTATGATACATCCTCAATCATTTATTCTTCTTCATAATTCAGACAAAAGAAGAGCAGAATAGAGCAAAACAGTACCGATCAGTACAGGGTAGAACAAGACAAAGCAGAATAGAGCAGAGCAGGGCAAAGGTCAGGCTGTACAGGGTAGTGCATTTGATGGATGAATAGTAACGACCGATAGACCGAACAGTGGCATCTAGATCATTCAGCTATCATAAGAAAAGGAACCATTTGAGATAAACCACTTTGCATAAGAAGTTAGGAAAAACAGTTGTGAACAGCATATCGCATAATAAGCCATTCATATGTCACACATAAACAATATGACTCCACCATACAAAAGTGCCAAATGATAACCCATATATTCATGCAGTAACATATAAACAACTGAAACTGTGAATCACTTAAAGAATATAAGCAGACATTGCCAAGAGATAAAAGTACCATTTATGACTAGTTCTACCCATAAGCTTCAAGCAAGAACGATCTATCTCTACTTGTTCTAAAATCTACCAAGAGTACATAAGTGCAACATCAGTAGCAGATATCAAAAATGCAAGTAAAAATAAATCTCGATCCATCCATTCATCAAAACCTCCTCTGAGGGTGCAGAAGTGCATGTTCTGAGGATAATTTTTTGACAAATCTCCGGACCCTTCTCTAAATGCATGAGAAGGGTTAAAATACTACTTCCTAAATCTAATAATAGTGTTTTTACAAAATTTAAGGATACGGCTCTCAAATGACTGCCCTTTTTCTAATCTAAATAAAAAGGAAACAACAAACTACTAAAAATAAGCTACTTCTATATTTGGTCCTTAAAACTGCAAGTGTTCAGCATGGATTTGAGAAGAGCTGGCACTACTTTCTCTGCTGAGTTTATGATGCATTTCACAGTCATCCATTGACTGTGTGGCTTGACTAAGTATGCCCAATAGCACTCCCAGTTCAACCTGTTCAAAGCCTAGATCGCTTTTCCCTTTTCCTGCGCCTTCTCTTTCGATTTTGTCTCTATTCGTGACTTGTTTGGTAGGTATCTCGGGGTGGTTTCTGTGATTAAGTTGGCTCTGTGTAAATTTTCATTTACACAGTCTATAAGAACACTTGCCTGTGTTACCGCTGCCTCGGTCGCCTGTTCTGCCTACCTGATTTGATCGTCCCATTTGTTAAAGAGCAATTCTTTATGGCTTTCGTTTATTTTTGGTGCATTTGCTCTCTTCCCTTCCTCTCCATCCTGCCAAGCTAGATACTCTGTCACTCGTCTGTCAACTTGGTCGTAGTCACTTCGCAGGTCTGTCACTTGATTGGTGAGTTTGTCGCTCAACTCGCAATAGTGACTCCACTGCGATATTTTACGTCCCAACTCTTCCTGTTGCTGCAGAAGTTGCTCATTTAAGCTAGTAGACTCTGAAATGAATTCGGAAAGCTTGGGCTCGTCCTTGTGAATTTCTTGTAAAGCTTGCAACTGCTTTCCTTTTTCGTTCAGGCTTTTCTGATAACTTATCTGCATTTGCTAAAAATCTTCTTGTAGTTTCTCGAGTTGTTTGGATGCTTCATTACTAGCATTGGCTTGTTGTAGCTGTTGTTGTAGTAGCTATATTTGGTTTTCTTGCTCCCTCAACAGTTGCTGAACTTCCGACGCTTTGTCGATAGTCGCAGAAGCGTATGCTCCTACGATTTGAGACAACTTCGTGAGATTTTCTGTCGGGTTGTTGTTAGGGTCTTTCCATAAGACGTCTAAATGTTCAGCATCTTGTGACAGCGTATTCTCCAGCTTTCTCTTCTTTCTTTGTCTCCTCACCACTGCTTTATGTTGGGGACTATAGAACACGTCCAGTGGGGGAATTTCCTCTACACTAAGTAGGAGCTTAGAAGGCAGAGCGATATGACTGTGTTCTGCTTCTGAGACACTACCGATCATGGTTGAAACCATTTCCTGTGTTACCTGTGCATCGCTCATAGGCATTCTTGGGACTTGCCCTTCAAGGCTGATTAGCTCGTTGAAGTTTTCCCACTCTTTATCGAGCTCTGTCGTGACGAGTGATGATTTAATGATGGGAGGAGGGACATCTCTTGGTGGGGAAGCGATAACTTGCAGTTGCGACATTGCACTTGACTGAGCAGTATCCTTGGTTGCTTCTTCGACTTTCCCTTGGTCGCTTGCAGACTTTTTAGAAAGTTCAGGTGTTCCTTGGACAACGTCATATTTGGATTTGGAAGTACTGGAGTTTCCGCTGAGGCTGACACTTGGAGTAGGCTCTCTGGCGAGCGGTCGTAGCTTTTCTAGAGGAATACTGGCTAGCCTTCTTTCTCTGAATAACAAAAATCTTTCGAGGTCATCTGGGGATAACCTCAACTTAGCTTCTCGCAAAAATTCCTGGAATGAACTTTTATTTTGAAACAAGTCATCAAATAAATCTTTCTTTCCAGCGAACACTTTCATTCTGAAACTTATAGTGAAATCATGGGCAACATTATTTAGGTCAAAAGGTCAAGCGGGGAATTTAAATAATTGTAGGGATGTCACATTCCCTACTTCGGCAAAAGCATGTCCTACATCGAATAATGAGAAGGCCCCACAAGCTACAAGAAACTGAGGCCATATGGCCTTCTTCTTGTCTTTTAGCTCTTTGGTTAGGCCGCCCTCTGAGCAAGTCTGATAGGCAATTTCCCTAGCCAAAAGCTTGTCGGGGACATACAGAGGTAGGACATGTGGAGGTACAGTGCTCCCAAACACTCTAATATAAGTGAACCATTCTTCCCCGAACCATCTTGCGACAGGGATGATGTCTATTTGCACTTCGGGTGAGAACCTCGGGGGTTCTTCACCATACATCATCCTATATAGGGGTAAGATGAGCCCGTGACAAATCTGATAGAAGTGAGGGGCAAACTGTGAATCCCATAATACTTTGTGGTAAACATGAATAGGTGACGGGTCCTGGGTAGTCTATTTCCAACCCATAGTTGGAAATTTAGATACATAGCAAATAGAATCCATAATGTAAGCAGACAGATAAAATGGAGGATAGACCCTTTGTGACAAGGATCTCTTAGAACAGTAATTCTTGATAGCGGTGAATAAATTATCAGAAAATATTTTGGCCCAATCCATGAGATCGGCATTTGTAGCAGCGTCTATGAGTGGTATCCATTCAGACGAAAATTTATTTATGTCTGGCATCCCAAATAGCCTGCACAGCATGGCCGCAGCAAAACAATATGGAGAGGTGAGAGAACCAGTGTTGTACATACCATTTTTGTCCCTTTTTAGTGGCTCCTCTCTTCTGGTCCATTCTTTAGTGGTTTCTTCCAGGTTTGGGTTCTCTGCTGCAAATTTCTTGACAAATTGCGTGTTGTAGGTCGTCTGAGGCTCAGGAAGATGATACATAAGCTTTAAGTCTTGCGCGGCGAATGATCCTATGAGCCCATGCCCTGGAGCCTTGAATTGTCTGCCTTGTAACTCTGCATTGTCAAGTATCCATGTGATCATATCTGTATACGGTAGTATCTTAGGTCTAGCTACTATTTGATGAAGAAATGAACAAGCTAGCTCTTCTAAGGATGCCTCGAAAGAGTTTTGTGATCCCGCGGCACTATCGACCTTCATTACTCTGGGATTTTCCTCCTCCAACAGCCTATATATGCCTTCCCAGGTCGCAATTCCTGCGTCCCTGTTGCATGCAGTGTCTGTGTACAAGGGCGCCATCTCCTTTGCCTTTTCCTTCGTCTCGGAGCCTTGGGCTTTATTCTTCTTTCCCATTTGCTCCTGCCTTGGGCTTTTGAATCTTCTTATCTGCTAGTTCCTGCAGATTACGAGCGAGGTGGAAATGCCTGATTGAGAAAGGTGATGGGAGAGTTTTAAATGCAACAGATATACTAAATATGCCACCTTACGTGAAACAATTCTTTAGCAAAGCACGCGTCTTTATTTCATTAAATAACTGACAACTAATCCACTTACTATCATTAAAAGCGCATGATTTGGGGTCAGATTATGGTAAGTGGCCTTTCTTTGAATGGCGTGCCCAAAGGATTCGCGATTAAATGATTCATGATTTGCTTTATGCTACATTGAAGATCATGCCATTGCAAGGCGCGCTTATCACAAATCGCCAGATCACAGATTGTGTCATCGCGGCGATCGCAATATCGCAGGTCGCAACATCGCGGGTCACAGGAGTTTGATGTTTGTTAAGTATTGCCATATCATTTCTGCGATGTGCGATCTTGCGATCGGTGTTATTGCAGATCGACATATTTTGAGGTTTTTCCTTATGAACATTACTTACTGCGACGTGACGTTAGGCTTAACGTTGGGGGGCCTTGCGCATTAATGCAATTTCTTAAAGACCTTTACCTTATCGTAGACTTAGGTTAAAATATTTGAAAGACCATTTTAAGCCTACGATGGTAACTTTATTTTGAAGAAGGAAAATTTTATTTTTCTCAAAATTAAACTAGGGGTCCCCTATTCATTTAGTATTTTGGACAAATACTTAAATGAAAAAGGGTGGGTTGTTGCTGGCCACAACAGACTCACATTCTGCACTCGAAGTTGTTCAACTCATGATTAAACTCTTCACTCTTGAATTGCAAAATAATGATCCTCTTTCTCTTGCATCTGAAGTAAATTCTATAATGCATGATATCAAATCCAGTAAAGTTGAATTGGATATTCCTCTTATTGTTTTTCTCAAGGCACTTTATCCTACTTACTCTAATTATCTTGAGTCATTGCAAGCAAATGGAAATCTCAAAGATATAACCTTTGACTCTGTTGTGAAAAAGTTTGCTGAAAGAGAGAAAGCTTTTGGAAAGAAGATAGCCCCTGAATCTTCTGAAGAGGCTGTGTGCTTTGCTCATAAAGAAAATCATCCGGCTCAAGATTCTACAAGAGGAAGAGGTGGTCGAAGAGGAAGAGGAAGATATTTCAGAGGCAGGGGGGGCAAACATTCTCAAGGAGAAAAATCAGATTTGCACTGCATTCACTGCAAGAGAAATGGATCACATGATTCCTCTACATGCAAGCTACCACGAGACAAAATTGAGCAAAAAAGAAACCAACAGAAAGGTAAAACTGATGATACGGACAAAGATAAAGCACCTGAATCCGCTCACTATGTTGTGGCACAATGTAACATTGGAGTAAGTGAATATTTGTTTAATGCTTCACTTGCTTCATGAAAAAATGATTGGTTGCTTGATTCATGAGCAACCTGCCACATGACTCATAGAGAAGATTTTTTTTGAAGATTTCACTGACAATGTTGATGGAGCAGTATACTTTGTAGATCAATCAAAAATCAAGCCATCAGGGCTTGGCTCAATCAAGCTTAAACTGCCTGGTCTTCCAGACTTTCTTCTGCATCATGTTCTATATCTCCCATAGCTCAAGAGAAACTTGTTGTCCTTGGTCCACATTCGCCAGCAAGGTCACTCCATTCATATGTTTGATGGCAAGCTTGAGGTAAGAAAAGCATCTGACCACTCACTTGTCATGAGGGGAATAAAAGAAGAAAGGCTTATCAAGCTGCAAAGAACCTCTGCTCATGCACAACATTTCTCATACAATTCTCATCATGAAGAAGGTACACTTCCATCAAGTTTATTATGGCATGCTAGATTTGGACATTTGAACTATGATAGTCTCCGCTTATTGAAGAAAAATGGTGTTGTTGGTTTCCCTACAATTCCTAGGAAACTTAAGCAATGTGATGCTTACATTCTAGGAAAGCATACAAACAGTCTTTTCATGATTCACATTCAAGAGAACATAGAAAACTTGAACTCATTCATTCAGATTTATGTGGTCCAATGCCTGTTCCCTCTGCAAATGGAAATAAATATACAATGACATTTATTGATGACTACACCAGAATGTGTTGGGTTTATTTAATGAAGAACAAATCTAATGCTTTTCAAACATTCAAGAATTTTCATAAATGGATTGAAAATGATGCACAATCTCATATTGGGTCTATTCACACTGATAATGGAAAAGAATACACATCAAATGAATTTGAAAAACTATCTTGGCCAACATGGGATCAAACATCAAAACTGTGCCTTATAATCCCCAACAAGAATGGTGTAGCTGAAAGAATGAATAGGACAATCTTAAATATGGTACCAAATCCATGCTCTTCTTCAAAAATGTAAAGATAATGTTTTTGGCTGATGTTGTTCTATGTGCTGCATATATAAAGAATAGATGTCCATCTAATGCTATAAGAAACAAGACTCCATATGAAATGTGGTATGGACATGTTCCTTCGGTAAAGCATCTCAAGGTCTTTGGTTCCACCTGTTATGCATTGATACCAAAGGTACATAGAAAAAAACTTGGTGCTAGAAGTCACAAGTGTATCTTCATAGGGTATTCAAACACCTCCAAAGCATATCATCTCCATGATGAAGTAAATAAAAAGTTTGGTGTATCTAGAGATGTAATTTTTCTTGAATCATCCAAAACAGACAATGTTGTTGAGCGGCAACTTGATCGCTTGGATAGATTCGCAAAAGAAAAATCACTTCAAGAATTTGATAATCAAATTCCACATCTTTAAGGGGGGATTCCTATACTAGATCAACATGTGGAATCTTCTTCTGAAGAACACTCTCCCCCGCATGAAAATCCAACAACGGATGATGCTTTAAGTGAAGTAATTGATAGAATTGGGAGATTCAATTTTGATTCAGTCCTAACTCAATCAATGGAGCAGCCTATACCATCTAAAAAAGGTCCCCCAAAGTGGGTGACAAAGACACTTGAAAGTGTTCATCCTGATAAAGTTGGAAAGACAGGAACCAGAAATTCAAACCGACAAAATGGAGGTGATGTAGATGACTCTAATTCACCTGTTGATATGGATGTTTCTTATGATTGTGAATTGAACTTGTCTACAGATTCTGAACCAACTTCCTTCAAAGAAGCTTCTTCTCATGATAAATGGAAAGAAGCGATGCAAAAAGAGTATGATGCCCTCATAAAGAACAACACTTGGAAGCTGGTTGATCCTCCATTAGGAACCAAACCAATTCGCTGCAAGTGGGTCTACAAGAACAAGTGTCAATTTGATGGCTCACTTGACAAGCACAAAGCTAGGATTGTGGAAAAAGGTTTTGCACAGAAGGAAGGGGTCGATTATGAGGAGACTTTTGCCCCCACAACAAAATGAGCTACCATCCGGACACTCTTTGCATTAGCAGCTCAGAACGGTTGGAAAGTCCACCAAATGGATGTAAAAACTACTTTCTTAAATGGAGATCTAAAAGAGAATGTTTTTATGTCCCAGCGTGAAGGATTTGCTGTGAAAGGACATGAACATAAAGTATGCAAACTTGTGAAGTCCTTGTATGGCCTCAAACAAGCACCGCGAGCCTGGTATGAAAAACTAACTAAGCAT